>VZZY01022045.1:93100-103830 GCA_013400335.1 Eurystomus gularis | reverse complement strand
GGGGCCCCGAGTGCCCTTGCACGACCTTCTAAGGGCCGGGGGCAGCCGCCGTCGCCGTTCGGAGCCGAGCTCCCGGGGCACGAGGCCCGCGGTGAGGGCGGAGCACGGACGGGTCGGGCCGGCTAGTTCCCGGAGGAGCCGGGGTTGTCCCGGACCCTCCCTTGGGCTTCTCCCGCTGCCTGGCCGCGGGGGGCGGTGGAAAGAACGCGGGCCCCGCATCACTCTCCGGGGCGCTGGGAGGTCCGAGCGCTCTCGTCTGGCTCAGATTTTCCATAAATGGGTTTTGGTTACGAAATGAGGAACTTGAAAGCAGCTTCCTCAGGGTCGGTGTCCTTCCGTGTCACAGCCGTGAAAGAGCCCGTGCTGTGCCCTCAGCGCTGTCACCGGGTGCGAGTTAGAGCCGCCGGGGCGGTGTGCACGGAGAGCGCAGAGCGGCTGCTGCCGGCGGTGCCGGCTGTCCTCCCCTTGCCGCCCGCGGGAGGGTGGTGATGGCGTCCCGGGCTCCACAGGCTCTTTGCAACAAGTCTGAGAGTTGTAACTTCCTTTTCTTAAGGCGAGAAGAGCTCCCAGTCACGCCAAGTGGCTGAACTGGTGCCTTGAGGGTTTTGGGTCTGGTCCGTGGTGCTCAGTGGCTCTGGTTGTCCAAGCGTTCTTCTAGTGCGGGTGTCCTTGTCATGTAGCTGCGGAGCACAGACAGTTTCACTGTGTGTTCCACCACAGGGACAAGTGGCGATGTAGGTGGGGGGGGTTCGTGCTCTTGGTGGTATCCTTGGCTACCTCCGTGGAAGTTGTGAACGTGTGGAACTATCTGCTCATGGCTTTGGTGACAGTTAACACCTCGTAGGTGAACTGCAGTTCAGGGTTATGTCATGGGGAAAAAAAAAATCAAGTAGTAAAATGGTCCATCTGCAAAGTGGTGTGTCCTGAAGGCAGCAGGCTGCTTCCAGGGTCCTTCGTCCCAGAGCTGTGAGTGGGGATGGGGGGACACGAGGGTTCTCTGGGATGCTTTTACAAAGCGACGGGTGGAGCAGCGTTATCTGGGTGTCCCCTCCCTTGGGGATTCCCGGTGGTGTCTGAGGGCAGTGCTCGGCCTCGGGAGGTGTCAGCAAGTCACCAGTTCCCCCTTTGCCGGGGACGTGCCCCTCCTCTGCCGCTGCCCTGGGCCCGTCCCAGCCCGGTTCTGATCCCGAGCCGGTGCTGTGCTGGTGCAGCAGCCGGTTGGAGCAGCTCTGGCTCCCTGTGCGGAGCGCACGGCCTCGCTGGGAGCCGCACGGCGAACCGGATCAGCAAACTGATCCGGCTGGAAAACAGCCCTGCAGAGACGGTTACTAACGGGATCACGCCCCAGCTGAGCTTTTCCTTGCGCCGCAGGGGAAGGAGGAAGGGTGGGGACCGCTGGAGTGGGCCTGGCCGTGTGTCCACGGCTGCGCGGTGGCCCGAGGAGGGCCGAAGACGATTAGCTCATCCGAAGAGATTCTGAGTAGCCCTGGTCTCGCTCTTGCCCTGGGATCCTGATCCCGGGCTGTCAGGAAGTCGCCGTTTTTCGCGGTCCGCCTGAAAACAAGCCAGGTTGTGCTCCCCGCAGTTTTTCTGTCCGGCGGAAGGTGGGGCTCTTGCATTCCTCGTCCTGCGTGAAAAATACTTAGAATCCAGGAGAAACTGCTGGCTTGAGGAACTCATGAAGGCAGTCGAGTGCGAATTCCTCCGTGGGGAGTGATTTAGCCTCCTGCTGTCCTCTGCAGGCTTCTGGGACCTGCAAGGATCTGGGAGGAGCCCAGGGCTGTTCCCCAGACGCGTCTCCAGGGCTGAGCGCCGGCTGGAAGCCCCCTTCCCTGCTGCCGTGGCCGTGTTCCAGCAGGTCTGTGTGTCCCGCGGAGGCTTCAGCTGCAGCATTCTGTGACTCGGCCGAGAGCTGGTGTGCAGAGGTGCAGGGAGCCTGAGCATGTCCTGAGCGTCAGAAGGAGCTGAAGAGAAATTCCTTCTAAGCAGCTCAGAGCAATGCCCGAGGTGTGAGGGGTGACAGCTTTTATTAGGGGCTGAGCTCGCTGAAGGACGGTGTCACCGGTCCCCCCCCATGTCGGTGCAGACTCACTGCGGCACGGGTGGGATACGCGGGTGTGGTGCAGGTCTCTCCTCTCCTGCCCGTTCCTGTGCGATCAAGGCCCTTGGCTTCGCTGTGTCCGGCAGTGTGACGGCTGCTCTTTCACCGCCAGAAGAGCTCTGCTTTGCTAGTCCCGAGCTTCACTGGAGGAGCCCAGAGCGCGAGGCTGAGCTCATCATAAAAGTTTTGATGGGATGTGGAGTCTCCCTCCCCTCTGGCTGCATGTCTGGAGGAGCAGCCGAGGCACTGGGCCCGTGGGGATGGAATGTGGCACTTGGTGCAGGAGGGACAGCCGGTGCAGCGCAGCCCCCGCCGGCTCCAGCACAGGGTGACTCTGGACCCCTGCATCGGCCGGGGCAGGAACCCTCTCCTCAGCAGCACTGCGGCAGGGGCTTCGGCACAGCCTGGTCAGAGGTGTCCTTCTTTGGCTGTGGCTCCGACAGGAGCCCCTCAGGAGAGGTGAGGGGGTGGGGGTGTTTCTCCAGGGCTTTCTCGGAGAGCTGGACCCCAGCCTGGCCTGAGCTGCTGGGTGGAACTGCTCTGGGTGGCTCTGAAGAGCTGTTGTCAGGCTCTGCTGGAATTCTGTTGGTTAGGGACCCTGGGAGAAATGGAGTGGCTCTCGATTAACCCGTGTGTGGTGGGGTGCATGGCTGTTTCTTTAGCTCTGGAGCACTGGGTCGAGGCTAGAGGCACAGGGATGCAACTAAAGAGCTGGGGATTTGGGAGTTTGGGCATTTTTTTGTGCCCTCTGTGTAGTATGGTTGTTATTAAATGTCTGTCACCCTGACGGAGCAGGTGAAGGTTGGGTGCTGGTGGTGCAGGGGAGGAAAGCGCTGCCCCATGGGTTACACTGGGAGGTTGGTTATCAGTGAGAGGTGGCTCCACGCTTGGGTGAGACCAAACTAACGCGTTTCTTAACTGGCTGGGTTGGGACACAAGGCCCGGGGCATCGGCTGCTGTTCCAGCTGCTGGGAATCAGCAGCGGCTGATGAACACTGCAGCTGCTCCTGTGCGGAGCGTGGCGGTCATCCCGACCGGGCCCTGCTGCCGGGGGCTGTGCCGTGCTGGGCGCTGCTCTGCTCACCAGGCAGCGCGGGTCCTTCACCGCGCCCGCGGTGCCGGCTTTGGTGAGTGGGGCTGTCCGAGGAGAGGCGGCTCCCAGGGCCTGTTGCTTGCAGGTGCTGATCAGGCTTTTTTGTTTAAGTTTTGTCTCTGCGTGGTCTGAGAATTGGAAGGCGCTGATGGACACCAGCGCTGCGGAAAGGGCCCTGGCACCATCAGGGATATGCACGTGGATGCTCCTCTGCCATGTGCGCGTCTGTTTGTTGTAGTTGTGCTTTCACAGAGTGCTCAACCGCAGAGTTTGGGAGTCAGCAGAAGTCACGGACTTGGGCTCTTTACAGCTCTCACCAGAAGTCCATCCCTTGCTCCCCACACTGTGCTGCGCAGCATTTCCTGGTCAGTCTTGCACGGCTGAGCCAAACCCCACACATGTTTTTTGATCCGTTACCTTTTTTCCTGTCCATGTGTGACACAGATCTTTGAAAAAGGCCGAGGTAAGATCACCTGAGCCAGGTGTCTACGTCTACTCCTGCGGGACACCCAGTGCCTGGCACGGAGCAGCCGGGTCTGGCTGAGTTACAGACTGAGCTCCAGATGCGGCAGAGGCTCCTGGCATCCCTGCCAGTGGTGGGGCCGAGGCCTGTTCTTAGCTGGAACTGTGCATTGTAGAAGGCAGAACTGAACTGGTTTATTCTGGGCTCGGGTTTGTTCCCAGAAGTCTCACCCAGTTATCTTGTGGAGAAGAGAGTTTTCTCTGTGGCTTGGGGTATTTACCTGCTCCAGCTTACGAGTAAAGCACCGAGGCCGGATTTTCCCTCCCTCTCGCGTGGGCCTTTGTGGCCTGAATACGAGACCAAGCCCCATGGACGAGTCTGAAGGGCTGCAGGCCCTTGGCGGGGCTGTGTCCCCAAGGGCCCCAGGGTAGCCTGGGAAGGGCCCAAGCGAGAGCGGGGTCACAGCGGAGTGGTTCTTGGGAAGCCTGGCTGACGCTGCTGGGCCGTGCTGCTGGAAGGAGCCGTGCTGGTGGGGACGCAGGTGCAGTTACGTTTCTCCTCCCCTCAGTGTAAGTCGTGAGTGTGAGGATGGCAGAGCAGGAGCCAACGGCGGAGCAGCTGGCCCAGATCGCAGCTGAGAACGAGGAGGATGAGCACTCCATCAACTATAAGCCACCTGCCCAGAAGAGCATCCAGGAGATCCAGGAGCTGGACAAGGATGACGAGAGCCTGCGCAAGTACAAGGAGGCACTGCTGGGTGCCGTCACCGTGACTGCAGGTGAGCCCCGGCATGTGGCCGTGCCTCGCTGGCGGCAGAGTTCCATCAGTCACCTCCAGCCTCATCCCTGCTCCCGCTCAGGAGCTGTTCTCTGACCAGCTCTTTGCTCTTCAGCAGGAGCATAAAGGAGTGTGTCTGCTCTCCCTTGGGCCGATCTCCAGCCCCTGGAATAAGGCCCAGGGACGGAGGGGTTGCATGCTCTGCGTTAGAGCCGGGTGCTCTTGGGGAGACTGGGCTGGGCCTGCTGCAGTGGGGAGCCCAGACCTCCACTGAGGGGGACGTTCTTACTGGTTTTCCTGCTCTCTCAAGAAGTGCCCTGGAAGGAAAAGGAATTGTGTTGGTTGGTGTTAAGGGTGGGTGTTTAACAGCATTTTTGCTTGTCTTCTAGATCCCAACGCTCCAAATGTGGTGGTGACCAAACTGACTTTGGTCTGTGCTACTGCTCCTGGCCCTCTAGAGCTGGACCTGACAGGTGAGAGAATCCCTGTCCAGGCTGCCTTGGTGGGAGCCTGGCAGCAGCTCCAGGCTGGCGGGCCGGCCTCCTGTGTCAGAAACGCCCCTGGGCTGGACGCAGAGTTGGGGGGCCCCGGCGGGTTCTGTGCTCTGGGCCGTGTCCCCGGCACAGCAGAAGGCCTCTGCCCCTACTCCTGTGCCAGCCCTCGCTGCGCAGAGGTGTGAGCTGCCGGGCGGGGGAGCAGCTGTCCCCAGCCTGCGAAGCCGTGCCAGCAGCAGCTTCGAGGTGGTGACAGCCTCAGAGCAAACGTCCATGAAGGAACATTCTGGAATTAACTGCATTTCTGTGCTGCAGTGTCTTTCACAGGGCATGGCTTGCCTGCCTCGTGCAACGTGGGCACTGAGCTGGGAGGGTCTTGTCATGCAGAAGCGGGAGGGTGACCCGCGAGCTGTCCAGGCAGTCAGGGTTGTCCCCTGCCCCTGCAGACGCTGCTCTGATCACTTCTTGCGACTGAAATTTGCCCTAGAGCACAACACGAAGGGACTCTGAGCAGCCTGCTCCCTCCTTTGCAGGTGACTTGGAGAGCTACAAGAAGCAAGCGTTTGTGCTGAAGGAGGGTGTGGAATACCGGATAAAAATCTCCTTTAGGGTAAGAATTCAGATCTGGAAACAAGGACAAGTGGAACATGGGACTGCAGCAGCCCCAGCACCAGGAGTGCCCGAGCCCTGGGAAGTGGGGGGAGGCACGGAGGGAATAGCCTCCTGTGGCAGGGGGTGGGTGGGTTGTCCCGGAGTGTCTGCCACTGCCCTGGCTTGTCTTTCTGCAGGTTAACAGGGAGATTGTGTCAGGCTTGAAGTACATTCAGCACACATTCCGGAAAGGTGTGAAAAGTAAGTGCTTCTCCGTGCCTCAGGCGCTGCTCTGTGTGAGGCCTCTCTGCTCTTTCCACTGGTGGTGGGGGCTCACCCGCTGGAGCCCCACAGCTCGTAATGGGGGGAGATTGGATGTCTCCAGTGGTGTCCGCAGCGCCAAGCCCGAGGTACTGTGTGAAGGCTTCGGGGTCTGCGGCAGGGCTGCGGTCCTGGCTGCACCAGCACCTCTGGGCTCGACGTGCAGCGCTGGCTGGAGCGCGGCCGTGAGCAGATCACTGCTGACAGCGGTGTGGGTGCCTGGGGGGCCGTTCCTGGGGTGAGCAGAGCTGCTGATGTGGGAGCTGTTCTCACAGCTCCTCTGTGGGTTGTAGTGGTCACAGACCTTTCACTTGCTTTAGCCTTGCCCCAGCTGCAGCGGGGGCTCCAGAAAGCTCTTTCTCTCCTTCTAGTTGACAAGACCGAATACATGGTTGGGAGCTACGGCCCCCGAGCGGAGGAGTACGAGTTTCTGACCCCCATGGAAGAAGCCCCAAAGGGCATGCTGGCCCGGGGCAGCTACAACATCAAATCCAAGTTCACAGACGATGATAAGACTGACCACCTGTCCTGGGAGTGGAACCTGACCATCAAGAAGGATTGGAAGGACTAGCCCTTCCCAAGGCCAAACCCCAGAGAGCGTG
Organism: Eurystomus gularis; assembly: GCA_013400335.1. Taxonomy (NCBI): domain Eukaryota; kingdom Metazoa; phylum Chordata; class Aves; order Coraciiformes; family Coraciidae; genus Eurystomus; species Eurystomus gularis. The sequence continues at coordinate 97,388 of VZZY01022045.1, read as the reverse complement.
AATCAGACAGTGGCTACCGTAGAAATCCCCCCCTGTACCAAAGTGCTGACATTGGAACCCTCTTACCTTTCACCCTCCCGTTATAATTTGACCAGAGAGCTCAGTTTTGTACCGTGCCCCCTCCCCAGAGCATCACTGAGTGCATTGACCAAACCGTGCTGTCTGCATCTGGTCTCCAGCTGCCCGTCCCAGAGCCGGGCGTCCCAGCGCAGAGCTGGGAGCGCTCGCTCCCTCACCAGGCCCTTTGCTGCTTCTCACCCTCCTCGGTTCGGGTGGGTGCTGAAGGGGAGGGACTCCCGTGTTCTGTGTAGGATCTGTGCCTGGCTTTCCTGTGCACAGCTCAGGGTAGCTACTGCTCCAGGTAGCTGAAGAACTTTGATGCCAGGCACCTCTTGAATCCGTTTGTTGGCTAAAAATAATGTCTGGCCTGCCCCTTCCACCCGTCAGTGTCCTGGGAGCACTGGCAGCTTCATTTGTGGATGTTCCCTGTAACCATGATGCCTTAATGTGTAACACGTATCCTCTAGGGAGGGGGCCGTGCCCCTGTTACACTTTTTAAACACCCGCCACCCACCCTGCCCCTGTTCGTTGGCATGGCGCTTATCTTGGTCACGCCCCTCATGGGTTATTAGGAAAGATTCACAACTTCCCGCTTTGCTGCTGGTCCGTTCTTCACCCGAGACAGGACATCTCTGGAGGGGAGGGTGGTGACATCCTGGCTGACGCCTGGCCGCCCTTCCCAGTGCCCGGAATGCTGGCAGGACCCCTGGCCCTGCTGCCATAGAGCTCCGAACCCTCCAGCAGCCTCAGAGCCTCCGAAGCACGGAGGGGTTCGCAAGGCGGGTGAGTGCAGAGTCACCAATGCAGCCATCACCTCACACCTCTCACTGCACTGAAATTGCAGGACAGCCCCTGCCCTCCTGGTGGTTCTGGGCTGAGGATGGACTCGGCTGTTTCTGCAGCTGCTCCTGATGCAATCAACAAAGAGCTCACAATGGACAAGTATCCAAAGCGGTTAATGCCTTATGTATCTGTTCTGCCTTCAAAATCTGTGCCTGGCCTGTCAGTATTTATTGCCTTGACACTCGCCTCCCGCCGTGCCCGCAGCAGAGCCCGCGGCACCCACGGCTGCGCTGACACGGCGCTCGGGGCGCAGGAGCCCCCAAGGGCTGGGCAGGCACGTTCCAGCTCCACAGCCCTTATTTGGATCCTACCACGATGAGGTTGTAGTAGAACTGGGACCAAGTACATGTGGCTTTCTCGTAGCTACGTCTTCGCCTCTAACTCTTCCCCCGCCCTGCCCCTAGAGAGGATTTTGTTCATTTGATTTGGTGCGTATTGTCTGTAAATCCTAGACCCGGGTTAACAGGATCGGAATCATCGTCTGCTTCTCCTTTTATGACAGTTAAATAAAATCTTTGAACTGACCGTCTGCTGTCTCTTCTGGTTCTGTTCTGGAGCTTTGGTGGGAGGTGGGAGAACTTGGGGATTTCTGCAGACACTGGGAGTGGGAGAAGCCCCAAATCCCTGGGCTGGCTGAGCTGTGAAAGGGGTATCTGGGACAGTCCTCGCAGGGGAGAAGAGATGAGAGGGTCCTGCTGCGGGGCTTGTCCTCAGGATCTGTCCCTGGCTGTTCCCTCTGCTCTGCGTGGCCGGTGCTGAGGGGTGAGAAGGGTGCAGGGGAGTGGAAACAGCAGGTCTGTGAGGTGGTGGAGTCGGGGGGTCTCCTGTGGGGGGTGGGTGGGTTCTAAGCCCTGGCTGCCCGCGGTGTGTCTGCTCCAGCTGCCAGCGCAAAGTGGAATCCCTGAGGAAGGCGATCGGAGGAGAACAGAATCCAGGAGAGGCCGCGTGTGATAAGAGCCTGCGGATGTTTACAGAGTGTGTGGCGTGCTTGTGTTCAGGATAAGAGGAGTGTAGCTCGGAAAAGCTCTGCAGAATCCACAACGCCTGAGAGGCTGTGGAAGAGGCAGCTCAGCCCTGCTGCTGTCTGAGACCCACGACAGTGACCGAGAACTCTGAGCACAGGAAGGAACCTGCTGAGGTCACAGCACAGGCTCCCTTTCCCCGGTCCCAGGAAAGCTGCCACACGTAGCAGATACCGCAGCTGAAGGAAGCGACGTGACTTGGAAACCGCGTGGGAGGACTGAGGAAGCGCAAGGGCTGAGAGGCGGCAGCCTCAGCCGGGCAGGAGCGGCCGCAGGCCCAGCCGGGAGCTGGCACGTGGCCGGCGTGTCGCTGCTGCTGCTGCTCCCGGCCGTGAGCTGTGCCCAGCGCCTGTCCCGGTGGCCTCCCTGCGAGAGCAGGAGCACGGGGCAGGCGTCACCCTGCCTCTGTCAGTTAGAGCGAGCCCAGACGTGCCGATAAAGTGAACAAAGGCCCTCCTTGTGCTGGCCCCCAACAGCCGCTGTGGGCAGTTGGTGTCAGGGCGAGATCCTGTCTGACGCAATCCCCAGCGCTTTGGCAACACTTTCCGAACTCAGGACGTTGGCGTTTCTGTTAGACCGTTTGTGTGACAGCGGGACGCCTGGGGAGGGACGTGCGGGGTGGCTGCAACCTGCCGCACCTCTGGGCACTGAGGGGCTCCAGTGGCCGTTCACTGCCCGTGTTCTCTCCGGAGCGTGGTGCCCGCTGCAGGCTGCCAGGCTGGGCCCCCCAAGCCCATGAGCAGCCCAAGGGACGTGTGGCTCCAGCCATGGGCTGGGTGGGCCAGGCAAGTTTCACTGCTTGTGGCTTTCAAGCAAAAGTCTCAGCCTCTTTGGGAGACGTGTCCCAGAACGGGGCTGCTGTCCTGGCCCAGCAGCTGTGCAGTGTCAGCTCTGCCCAACATGGCAGCACCACTGCAGCTCTGCAGATGCAGCCAAAAGGCAGCCGGGGAGAACTGAGGGGAAGGTGAGAACTCATGAACTAACATCTTGCAGCGCCGGAGAGCCCCAGCTGACAGTCAGTCCTGGCAGGGAGCAGAGGAGCCTCACTGCTACCATGGAGGGCAGGCAGTGCCTGCTCTGTGCGGCTTTACTCTAGCAAATGCTGCAGTGCAGGGACATTTAAAAAAAAAAAACACCAAGAAGCTCTGAAGGGAGGGACGAGGATGCTGCGCTGGGTGGTGGCAGGATCCCCAGCAAGCACCAAAAATAAGAACAAGAGGCTTGCAGCACTGCAAGGCACCAGTAGCACTGCCAGTCTCACCAGAGCTGCTGAGCATATGCACCAGGGGCCTGGCACCACGCTGGCCCCACTGCCTCTGCTGACGTGGTAAGAGCTCGCTGCTGCGAGCCCCAGCGACCTGCTGGCAGTGGGACGTGCCACGTCCCCCAGCTGCTGGCTGAGCTGGCCTGTGCCAGCATGTCCAGCGATGGTTTGCTGGCAGGAATGGCCCTGGCACAGGGACTGACCCTTCAGCAGAGCCTTTCCAGCAGGTCAACAAGCCTGGTCGTGCAGGGCAATGGCTCCAAGGTGCTCCCCTGCCCACAGAGCCAGACAGGCCTCGAGGTGGCTGAGCATTAACGCAGGATCTTGTGCTGGTAGCATCCAATTCCCCACCCTGGCAGCCTGACGCGCCAGCGCCTGCACAGCCCCGGGCAGCGGCCAGTGCACACTCGCTGCTTTGCTCAGTGCAGCTTTGCCAGCTGAAAGCCTTCTGGGCTCAAGGCAGGCATCTAGCTGTGCACCTGGCCAAAGCTCCTGAACAGACAGAAGATGCTCACGGAACAACCAGATTATCTGCAGAGAACTGGTGGGACACCTTGCTCTGAATGCTGCTGGACTGGGGTGCTGGGCCCAGCCCCTGCCAGGGGAAGCAGGAGGAGCAAAGAGCAGCAGCTCTACATTGCAGGCAGCCACTGAGCTGGCAAATCAGCAGGGTGCGGCCAGGGAGCCTGGACGGGGCCTGGAGCTTGTCCCAGCTCCAGCACTTATCAGCCTGTGTGTAGAACCAAGGCCCATCGCGACCCCCCCAGCACCAGCTGCACAAACGCAGAGCCTCTGCCCAGGAGCACAAAGGCATCTCTGCCGCAGCCGTGTGCTGGGAACGGCTGGCACCTGGTGACCCGTTCTTGGCGTGTCAGGAGACGCCAGAGCAGAGCGGGGAGGGGCACACGATGGGATTTTCCCACCCCACGGCCCCGAGGCTCGGGTCTCCCGGGCCTGTCGCTGGCCCCGCACAGAACCACGTGCCTGGAGCGAGACGCCCCGAGTGGTGCTGGGGGGCGAGGAGCCCCCGCGCCCTGCCCGGACCACAGGCTGCGCGGGGCCCGCCCTGCGAGGGCAAGCCTGGCCGAGGCCCAGAGCG
>VZZY01022045.1:79190-91998 GCA_013400335.1 Eurystomus gularis | reverse complement strand
TGGAACGGCGACAAGGCCGCTCCCAAGGAGTACACAGGTGAGCCGGGCGGCTGGCCCCGGGCGCAGAGGGCAGCGACGTGGCACCGGGTCCGTGCGCCGGCCCCACGCTCCCGTGTGCGCTGGCACGGCTGGACAAGGTCCACAGTGACAGCGACCTGGGGAGCGGCCCTGCGGCGGGCGCGGGGTGCTCGGCCCTTGACAGGCTTTCTCACTCAGAGCTCAGGCAGCCCCTCGTATGAGCAAGTCAGACGGAGGTGGTTTTGTGTGGGAAAGAAAGCAACCCAAGCCGCCTCTGTTGCCTGGCTTGACCTTACTTGAGCAGCGCAGCATCCAGAATTTAAAAAGTGCCCGAGCAGTTGGGTGAAGGGGCAAACGCAAGATGTACGAGAGAGGTGCAAGGAAGACTGAGACAAGTAGAGTTTAACTAGACCAGTTCACATGGTGCTGCACACAGAAGGCAGCATCCCAGACACTGATTGTGAAAGGAAAAGGTGGTACATTTGCGTGACTGATGTTAGTGTCTTGGATAAGTGCTATATTGCTGGTCAAAGTTTGAGGACGTGCTTGGGCTAAGAGCAAGAGGCAGATGGATTCCTGGGAGCCCCTTGTACCTTGCCTTGACACTTAGAGGTTAGCTTAATTACACTAGGAGTGAAAGGAGGAGAGTTGCGTAAACATTATCTTGATTCTTCCTGACCTCTCGTCCGGCTGTTGAACAGCCTATCTCAAGTGTAGGGGTTTGTGTTCTTGGTCAGCCTAAAAGTGAACCTGCCTTCTTATCTTCCTGGTGTAGCTGGCAGAGAAGCTGATGATATTGTCAACTGGCTGAAGAAACGCACTGGCCCTGCTGCAACCACCCTGGCAGACGCTGCTGCGGCAGAGACATTAGTGGACTCCAATGAAGTCGTTGTGATTGGTTTCTTTAAGGTAGAGTTTGTGCTTCTGTTTGAGAGGCTCTTGCATGTGTCTGGGGCATTCCCTGCTCTCTGTCCCATGAGCTCCTGACAGCTGGGGAATGTTCTCCATGGGTTGTGAAACACTTGCTGTCCTGCTTTACTTGATCTTCCGGTTCTCTGGCTGGGAAGCCCTGGGAGGTTCTATGCTTCAGTTTGATGTGTCCCATCTGAGACACCTTTCTTTATTCTCTAGGATTTGACATCAGAGACTGCGAAGGAGTTCCTGTTGGCAGCAGAGGCGGTGGATGACATTCCTTTTGGGATTTCCTCTGGTGCTGATGTCTTCACCAAGTACCAGCTTAGCAAGGATGGTGTGGTTCTCTTCAAGAAGGTACTGGCCAAAAGTGTCAACACTACACCTGAGTCTGCTGCCTCTGCTTACCTTTCCTCTAATTAGTCAGATTTGAATAAGGGCAGCCCTGGACAAAACAGCCAAAGGTCCTGTGCTGTCAGTTGGGCTGTTCCTGAGCCTGGGGGGAGAAGAGCAGAGTCTGCAGCCCCATTTGTGGGGGCGGAACCCCGGGGCTCTTTGCTAGCAGCTGTGGGGCCCACAGTTGCCAGGCTGGCTGCTGCCCTCATGAAGCTGCTGGGCTTTGGGTCTAAGCTGTTGCTCACGCCTTTCGCTGTTTCTTGGGTATCTGGCTGCAGTGCAGTAACGGTCAGCACAATCTTCTAATGTCCTTGTGGCTGTAACTAGTGAGGGCTCCTGTGCCCCACCTCGAGGGTCTTGAAGGGAACAGTAGCCATGTTCTGACAGTTTGCTGTGGTGCTCTGTGTGATTGTGGCTTAGCAAAATGGCTTTAAATGCACTTGGTATTGACCCTGCTGCGCTCTGTTGATGCTGTCTGAGAGCTGTTCCATCTGACACCGCTGTGGGTTCTGCAGCTCAGCAATTCCAGCAGAGTTCCTGAGGGGATTTGCAGCTTCAGCTGATGAGGCTGGGGCAGTTGGTTATGTGCAGAGGGATGCTGGCCATCCAGAGTCAGAAATAAACTTACAGATGCTTTTTACTATTAACAGCCAAGTCACCAGGATGAAATTCTAGGTTTGAGAACACAAGTAGAGGTTCCTTAGATTGGTACTGCATGCATAGGTGCAGTGAGGCAGGACAGAAACCTGGCTTGGGCTTGGACCTATTAAATTTACCATTAGTCACTGGTCTGACCTAAGACAGGCTAAAGAGTTGAATGAATTCTTACTTCTTTCTTTCTTCAGCTAAAATAGCACATTTTGCTCTACTGCACCTTTGATGTAGTTATTTTTATGGTGCTGGAAGCTCGTAGACTTAAATTCTCAGTGAGGGTTCCCTCAGAACAGTATGGCTGAGGGTGCAATTAATTACCTGGCTAACAAGTTCAAAATGCCAGCGTTTTATGACTGGAAGAGTTGCACTGGGTGAAGGGAGCAGTATTTTGGTTTTGGCTGACTCACTGCCTGTATCTCGCTCTTCTCACATGTACAGTTTCATGTGACCTTTGTGGGCTACACTCATGGCTGATGCTCAGCCGGAACAGGTGTTTGCAGAGGTTGTCTCAACTTTTGTTCTTGTCCTTTGGCAAATACTGAAGTCCAAGTAGAAATATTCCTCTAGAACCATCCACCTCTTTAGGCTGTGGGAGCACCAGCATCGGATCCCAGCCGGGCTGCATTTGAGATGCCTTTGAAGGGGCTGGGTTACAGCCGAGGCTTCCAGCACCCAGCAGGGTGTTGCCCTGGATTTTGTTGTTACCAGTATGTCTTCTCATGTTTAGCGCTCTGTAGAATGGACTTGTGTTGATTTGATCTAATTTACCATCCTCTAACTCTTAATTCCTGGGAGCTTGGTCTGAAAGATTATTCAAGAGCCCCGGGGGTGATGCAGAAATGCTCAGCTCCATGTGGAAGAGAAGCTGAGATGCCTTTCAGCTGGCAAGTGTTGCCTTCTTGCTCCTGTTCTGGTGCAGTGTTGTGATGGTGCCCTGAGAGCTCTCAAATAGGTCCAAGCCAAGGTGAAAATGAGCACAATCAGTAACCAAACACCAGGGCATAGGAAACAGGTGGCTTATTTTACCAGCAGTTGTTTTTAGTCTTTGGCACAGCTTTCTGCAGTTACTTGGGCCTAAACAGAGGGTTTGTTTGGTTTGTCATTCTCCTCTTGTTACATGAGTTATCTGGACTTGCAGTGACCTTGAAGGACTGTTCCAAAGGTGCTGTGGTGATGCTCAGTACTTCTGAAAGTACTGAAAAAGTTAATTTCCAATGTTAAGTGTTTTGCTGAGCTGTTCAGCTGAGGCTGGTGAGCTTCCTCTAACAGAGGGTTATCCAAGTCCACCCTTGTGCTTCTGCCAGTAACCCCAGTGTGGCCCTGCCACAGGCCTGCGGGATCGTCCTGCACATCCTCCTGAACCTTGTCAGTCCTCTACAGCTGCTCCCTTCCCAGGCTGCCAGAAAGCATTCCCAGAATCCTGGTCAGGGATACAGGTGAAGCCCTAATACAACAAGGGATCTGGTACATCTAGTGTGAGGTGCGTGTTCAACTTGAGCTGTTGTCTCTACCAGCAGAGACTGGAGCAGCCCCATGGAGCAGAGTGAATCACGGGTTACTTGCAGCGTGTAGTGGGCTGTGCTGTCACAGCGTGGTCTGGTTAATGCGTGTGCATCTGCTCTGACCTGGCTCCTTCCTGTGGAGCAGAAAGCTTCCTCTGCGCTGCCTGATGCCTTCTGCAGAGCTTTCAGGCAGCTGCTAAAGGTCCTTCTTGGTGACCTGTTTCATGGTTGTGCAGAACAGTGCTGAGATCTAAGCTGGCTCAACTTTTGCTGCCTGGGGGTGATCAAAGGCTTTGCTTGCCAGGAAGACCGTAATCCAGATCTTTTGTGAACATGCGGTGACCTGGTTGAGACACGGAGGTCTGCTCTGAACAAGTGCAGCTGAGATCCACTGGGGCAGTGACTCTGCTGTGAAGGCATCGTATTTCTTGAAAGAGGTTTGTATGGGATGTGGAAGTCTTCTAATGCAAGAATTTCTGGTTTTGCAGTTTGATGAAGGCCGTAACAACTTCGAAGGGGAGATCACAAAAGATAATTTACTGAACTTCATCAAGGCTAATGCGCTGCCTCTGGTCATAGAGTTCACTGAGCAGGTAGGTCTGTAGACACCTGGTAAGGCCTCTCCCCATAGCACCTTTGTGAACATAAAGATGAACCAAGTTGTGTGGTCATGTTTATCTTGGAGCTGACCCTAGTTTGGGGTTATGGAGGAGTGAAGAACTCAGGGGAAGGGAGGTGAAGCTTGCTGTTCAGAGCAGTGCTGTGGTATTGGAGGCTCCTATGGTCTAGTCAGAGTAGCAGAGCTAAGCTGGTCTTGACACTTATTTACCTCTCTTGCAAAAATAAAGTTTTTCTACTCCTCAGACTGCTCCTAAAATCTTTGGAGGAGAGATCAAGACTCATATTCTGCTGTTCCTACCAAAAAGCGTGTCTGACTATCAGGAGAAACTGGACAACTTCAAGAGTGCAGCTGGGAACTTCAAAGGGAAGGTGAGATGAGTTTCTTGGATTGACTTAAGTGACCACCTCCTGCAGGGAAGTGTAGCCCTGTGTCCACTGAACAGCTGTGGAGGAGGGTTTGAAGCCAGCACTCTCTCCTTGTGTCTCTTGGGAGTAGGGGGCAGAGCCAGTGCTTGCACATGGGCTTGCATAGCTGCTGAAGGGATAGCAGTTAACTCCTGACTTTCCTTCTCACGGATGTAGATCTGACTCTGCCTTGATCAGTGCCAGTTCTGCGCATGTGCTGCTCCAACTGCTGCAGCCCCAGTGTTTGTGCCCTGACAGGGTGTCCTCTTCAAGGGCTTGGAGAAGAGCGGCCAGTTCAGCAGCTGCCCATGCAAGTGTGTAAGGTACTGATGGCCAAGAGGTGCTTGTCCTCACCATATTGCCTTTGACTTTTTCCTCCAAAGATCCTGTTCATCTTCATAGACAGTGACCACACTGACAACCAGAGGATTTTGGAGTTCTTTGGCCTAAAGAAAGAAGAATGTCCAGCTGTACGTCTGATCACGCTGGAGGAAGAAATGACCAAATACAAGCCTGAATCAGATGACCTCACGGCAGACAAGATCAAAGAGTTCTGTAACAAGTTCCTGGAGGGCAAGATCAAGGTAATGAAGATAAATGCTGCTGGTAACCTACTGGCTGAGCAAGCATAAAGTGCTCCCTGTAAGGAGTTCTGTAAGTCATCTGGAGAAAATCCTTCTGACTAACAGAGTATGTAGTGGGCTTTGTACTGAGAGATGAAAGGCAAAACTACTGGGGCATGAAGACTGTAGGGAAGTGAGTGATGTGCTGGCACCTGAGTACGGTTAGAGCCTGCTCTTCCTGCTGCTGTCTCTCCAGCAGCTGGTAGAAGGTGTAAACTTGGGTGGCATGGTGTGAAGAGCTTTTGGCTCTGATCCACTGGAGGGAGCTGTAAGGAGCTCAGCTAGACTGTCCTGTGGGAAGGGCACTGCCAGCAGGACTGTCTCCTTCCTGCAGAGTTCAGTTGCAGTTCTGCACAAGAGCACCCGGTATTCCCATTTGTTTGGGGTGGGAAGGAGACCTTCTGTAAGCAGAAGAGGAAGTGACTGAATCATCTGGTTGGTCACAGCTCAAGATTGAGGCACTGAGGGGGGTGTTACACTTGGGTTTTCCAGGAAATGTGACGGCATATACATTCCAAGGAGCTGTGTAGCAATTTCTCTGAATTTCACTTCTTATTCCAGCCCCACCTGATGAGTCAGGATCTTCCTGAAGACTGGGACAAGCAGCCTGTCAAAGTTCTAGTTGGGAAGAACTTTGAAGAAGTTGCTTTTGATGAGAATAAGAATGTCTTTGTAGAGTTCTGTAAGTATCTTTCAACAGCTGCTGCCAAGTAACTGGCATGAGTGGATTTCCAGAATACTGTGTGACTGGGATTAGGGAGAAAGCATTTTACAGAGTCTGAGCCACAAAGTGAGCACCTTGGTGAAAAGAGATGTGTGGGGGCTGAGGGGCAGTGCTGGTGATAACGCATTACATTTTTGGTGCTAGTGATGTTTTTGTAATTAACAGATGCCCCCTGGTGTGGTCACTGTAAGCAGCTGGCTCCTATTTGGGACAAGCTGGGAGAGACCTACAGGGACCATGAAAACATTGTCATTGCCAAGATGGATTCAACAGCCAATGAAGTGGAGGCAGTGAAAATCCACAGCTTCCCCACACTCAAGTTCTTCCCTGCAGGCTCTGGCAGAAATGTAAGAAGGCAGCTGACATTTAACAGATCATTGCTTAACAAGGGGGCTCTAGAAATGCTTGAGTTCTGTTCTGGACATCTGTAGGGATGGAACACATCAAGTCTACAGGACATCGAGACCCTCTGTGGGTGTCTGGGCTGTAGGAAATAGTTTGGTGGGGGTGGGAAGTGGGGCTGGGGAAAAGAGGGAGCATAGCAGAGGACAGTGTGCTCATCTGCAGGCTATTCTTTCCTCGCAGTGATCTCTGAAGTCTAGTGGCTGAGCTGTTTTCCTTCGTCTCGTATGGGTGAAGGTGAATTTTTAAATTCCCTTTTGCTTGGCATGTGAACTCTTGCTCAGAAAGAATTCTCCTCCCCAGGGGCATGGTTCTGTAGGTGCCCGTAACCATTATCTTGGTGCTTTCTCCTGTGTAGGTAATTGACTATAATGGGGAGAGGACACTAGAAGGCTTCAAAAAGTTCTTGGAAAGCGGAGGTCAGGATGGTGCGGCAGCTGATGATGTGAGTAACATTACAGTGCTCTGGGCCTTCAGAACATGGAGCATGGGCTGGGTCTGGTGCTGGGCTTGACTCCTCAGTCCTAAAGGAGATCCTGGTTGTTACGTGGCAGGAAAGGGTGTTGTTGGTGAACAAGAGAGCGCACACCATAACACGGGACCTGTTCAGTTGCAGCCTGGCTGGCCTCTTAGGAGGCTTAAACACAAGTGCATGGAAACTGTTGATGTTATAACCTCTAAATTTGCACAAGCTGTCTCTGGCTGTTGTGCAAACTGCTGGAGTTCCTAGAGGGCTTGTTCCTTGTTGATAACCCCTGCTCAGCACCTGGAACTTGGGTGCGTAAGGACCATTGCACATGCAGTGTATCTAGTTGGAAGCTCCTCACCTGCTGTGATGGAGAGTGTTAGAGGTGCAGGCACTGCTTCCAGGGGTTTCTAATCCGAAAAACCCCAAATCCAGAGCTCTGGTAGAAGTCTCTGGGTGTTTAGTGAACAGATGAGATGCTGTTCTGTGCTTGGATCTGCCTTGTGCCAGAAACAGCAGCTGTCTGTAACCCATACAGGATCTGGAGGATGTGGAGACAGACGAAGAAACAGACCTTGAGGAAGGTGATGATGATGAGCAGAAAATCCAAAAGGATGAATTGTGAAGAGAAGACTGATCTGCAGCACCCAAAAAATCAGACACTAAATTGGCTGCTGTTGCACAGCCCAGTGAGGCAGAAACCCATTAAGATTTAAAGCAGAAGGTGAATGACTGGAAATCCAGGGATTGGCTTTTAAAGTAACACTTAACCCTCACTTGTCCACACACTTTATCTCCTCTTTCTTTTGCTTTTGAGAAGGGATCTGTCACTAGGTAGCCAGCCCAGCCAGCTGGGCTCTTTTTTATTGTGATGTACTTTTTTTGTACACAGCTTTTGTTTGATGTATTCTGTTCTTCTGGGTAGAAGCACATTGTGAAGCAGCAGCACGAGTTCACTGGCCCAACATTTTGGAGCCTTGCCACTAACATCTTTCCAAGAAAGCTTTTCTTTTTTTCTTTTCAAACTAAAGCCCATAGTTGATTTCTGCACCTGACAGAGTCCTGAATGGCCTCAGCTGTTCTTCCCTGGAATTGGCTTTCAGTGTGTGTAGGGGAAGGGGCATCAGGCTGATGGCCTCTTCCTGGTGAAAGGGGTGTATGGAGGTGCTTCTCTTCACACTGGCCACAGGTTTCCTTTCCCCTCTGCTTTAAGACACTTGGAGATCACTATTCCAGACACCTGGAAGGGTGGAATACTGTGTGCACTGGCTGTGGCAGGCTCTGGGCGTGGAGGTGGTCTAAACAAGACCTAGCTCTGCTGCCATCCTTTTGATCAAATGCGAGACTGTTCTGTGATCCCTTTCCATGTGTGATTTCGAGTGGGTTGACCAGGCAGGTGGGTGGTGTGGGGGGGCCTCACAAAACAGATCAAACAGGACATTTGCAATTTCTGGGTTTTGGGGAGGAACTTTAACTGGGGAGTGCCTCAAAGGCCTGAGCTGCATCAGGCTGGTTCTTGGCATTCTGCTACAATAACATTGGAACTGAACTTGTTGGCCAAATAAAGTTGAGATTTTAATACTACTACGTCTCTTTGTCTTTGTCAGAATATAATATGGCTATATTTGAATCTGACCTGAAAGAGGGATAAGAATTCTAGGGTGGTTCTCAAGGGACTGTGCCAAAATGGTGTATGTTCATCAGCTTTCTAAAACTTTCACTAACTTGACTATTTCTGAGAGAAACTACACTTTCAGCTTTCAGATTTTCAGGTGGCTTCTGGTACTTTAACCTCAATAAATTTGTATTGCACAATCTATAAAGGAGAAGAATGTCAGGATGCCCAGCTTGATTAAAGCAGCTTGGGTGGGCAGACAGCAGCTCTGGGTGAGCAGCCACTGCCCTGGGCTCCCAGAAGCAGTAGCTCCACTTGCCTGCTGTCTGGAGGGGAGGAGACCTTGCTGCTCTGGAGCAGTTCACTGAGGAATTTGCCTTCAGGGAAGCCTGGGGCTGCCTGTAGCTCTGCTAGTCAGGCACACGTGATCCAGTGAGCTGTGCTGCTATTTCCAAACCAGCCACTTACTGCTGGAAATATTTTTGTAAGAAAATATGCTATAAATGTCACAGGAGGGCATGGTGAAGTTAGAGGGCAACTTGGGAGACTCCTGGTGCCTGTCACTGACTGTAGGTGTGGGGGGTGGTGGGACAGGAGTGTTGTACAACACTTGGCTGTAGCTCCAGCCTCCTCCCGCGGTTCCTTTGGTAATGGAGTCCTGGCCAGGTCCTGGGTGTGCACCCTGGACACCATCTACCCTTCTGGTGAGTGCTGCCGGGGCTGGCAGAGCTGGAATCTGCATGGTGGCATGGCTCAGCTGGGCTGCAAGGGATTTGAGAGCAAGCCGTGCCACCAAAGCCAGGATGTGGGCCACCTTCGGCAGGGTGACAAACCTTCTGCATGATGGCACCGGGGCTGAACAGGTGGTTGCTGACTGTGGGATCAGAAAATGGCGTTTGCTAACAACAGGCTCTAGCAACCTGTGTTTGTGACTGTTACCTGTGGCGATGCAGAGAAGGATCTTTGAAGGTGGCTCCCTCCAGGGCTGCGATCACCTGTCTGAAGGACTTGTTCTTGGTGTAGCCCAGCTGCTGTGGCTGTACCCGGCAGCGCAGGCAGTGCTGGTGGCTGCTGCTAGGGCTGGTAGTGGCAGCTGCCTTGTGTTTTGGTTGGGGGAAGAAGAGTTACTGCAAGTGAGGCCTTCCACTGGAGGGTGCTTGCTAGGACTCGGCTCAAAAAAGTTGACTTTGTGGAGCCAGTCAAGGCTGGTCTGTTTCATGGAGCTCTGCAGTGGTTCTGCTCTGTTCCTGGTCCTTGCTCAGCTCAGAGGACGGGGCTTTTTCATACACCAGGGCAGGACTCGGTCAGAGTCATCTTGTGTACACAGCTAATTGCTGTTCCAAGAAAGCAGGCTCAACGTGTTCTGTCTCCGCAGCAGACAGCGTGGCCTCTTGTCGCACCGTGTTCTACCTGATGCAACCCTGAGCAGGATGCTTGGCAAAAAGATCAATGCGTTTGCCAGAGGATAAACAAGCGCAGGCTGCTCTCGGGTGGCTGACCGAGCTGTTGGCCTCACTGCTGGCCCTGGGGGCTCAGGACCATGGTCTGCTGCAGAAGGGGAAGAATGAAGTCTCTGACTCCTAAGATGGGACAGGGATGTTTCCTGACACACCTGCCTGGACAGTTCCTGTCAGCATGAAACAGCACAATATGCTCATGTATCTGAAATTATTGAGCTTTGATAGGAAAAAGCATGAGGAGCAGTTGTTATGTGAACCCTCGATGGATCTGAGAGATTCCTCTGTGGTAGATGGTTCATTTTGACAGGTCCGTTGACAGCTACAGCTGGAGAGTAATTAGCGAAGGAGCTGTCTGGTGGTGGTGCTGTTCTTCAGCTGTTCTTCTGAGGCTGCTCCATAGAAGCCTGTCCTGGCTCCAAGTTTGAAGTAGGACACTGAACACCACGGCCTGCCATTGTAGGCTTCTGCACCTGCACCAGGAGCACCAGCAACACCTCTGTCCTTGCAAGGGCAACAATGACATCCCCCATGCTGGTGGTGTTCTCCATGCCTAGCTGAACACTGCCTCAGGCCTGCTGAGAAGCCCTGCTCCTTCTGCTCCTCTCTAGTCTCGTGCAAGTAGAGAGGAGTGACTTAGCTCTGAAGATATTTGGCACTAGAGCTCTGACCCATCTGCACTGTGCTGGCTGGTGGCTACAGGACTGGCTGGTTCCCCTTGTCCATGGTCATGCTTGTGTCTTTTTCCTGGTATGTGTATAGGGCTTGCTGCTGGGAAGTTCTGTTTTCAGGCCCTTGGGCTCCTCTGAAGGGCTGTCCATGCAACAGCAAGAGTAGATTTGACCCCTTGGATGGGAATATCAACAGGTGGGTGGTAAGATGAGATGCCAACTTCTGCCCAAAAGTGGGAAGCTGCAGGCTTGGGTGGCTCGATTACGAAGTGTCATGGCAAATAGTATGAGCTGCATGTCCTCAAAATAGCCCACAGGAGCCTATAAAACATGGTGCCCCTGGAGAACCATCAGTCCTGGGGCCTGCGTGAACAGCGTGTGCCCAGTGCTACCTCCTGCATGCGGCACAGGAGCATAGGGAGAGTCTGGCAGCCCCACTTCCCTGCTGGCGAGGGGACGCGCGCTCACTGGGAACACGGTGACGGGTGTGAAGGGAGCGCAGTGGTGCAGGTGCTGTCACACCTCTGTGGTGAGGAGGGACCTGACGGGCAGAAGAGGAGAAAGCAGCACTTTGAAGCCAGCGTGCAGTAGGGCTGAGCTCTGAGCAACTCCAGCAGCTCCTGCAGCACCCCCCACCTCTGCTCCTCATCCTCCTCCTCTGCAGCGTCTGAAGGCTGCGATAAGCATGAGGGACTATTACCCATCCTCAATGCCCCGGTACAGTCGGTACACCCGGAGACTGAGAGCCTCACGCACTGTGCACTTCCCCAATGACGTCGTCTTTCAGGACCACATCAGGGAGGGGGACCTGGAGCAGGTGGGCAGGTTCATACGTGCCAGGAAAGTGACGCTGGACACCATCTACCCTTCTGGTGAGTGCTGCCGGGGCTGGCAGAGCTGGAATCTGCATGGTGGCATGGCTCAGCTGGGCTGCAAGGGATTTGAGAGCAAGCCGTGCCACCAAAGCCAGGATGTGGGCCACCTTTGGCAGGGTGACAGGCTGGAATTGAGTCATTCTCCTCCCTAGGGAAGCGCAGTGTCCCCAACATTGCCAAGCAGGGCCCATGAGGGCCCCGTGCCAGTGCCCCAACATCTCCCCTCAAACACATGGTCAGTGTATGCTGTGGGAAGGGGGGGGCTCGCTCCTGGGTCCCTTCAAGGCACCACGATGCACGTGCAGCCATGGTGGGACCTAGAGAAGCGGCAGCAAGCACAGACTGGGCTGTGGAACTCTGGACAGGACAGGGGGGGCTCCTGCCTCCCGCTCTGGGCTGAGGGAAGAGCAGGGAGCAGCACAGCTCTGCATTTTGTTCCTGGCTCCGTCCATTCCTCACACGCTGCTCTCTCTCGCATGTCTGGATCCATGGACGTGAGGCACTCCAGTTTGTTGGGAAGGCGTTGTGTTATGTTTGCACCCAGCCCCGCTAGCAACTGTTTATGGAATGCCTTGATCCGTACTGGCTGGGGCAGAGCCCAGATTTGTCCCTTTCTCATGCTTGGCTTCAGCTTCTGCTGTCACATGGCCACAGAGACAGGGTCTCAGATGACCCTGGGCTTCCTCCTTTCCATACTAGCTGCTTCATTACTTGCTCCATAAGGAGCTTCCAAAACTTGGACAGAGCAGGCTCCTGGAGATTCTTTTTGTGTCTGTGTAAGTCCCGGGTCAGGCCGCTGGCCAATGCAGGACAGCTCCTGCGCCCTCAGCCTGGCCTGGAGTGGAGGTGGGTGCTACGTCAACTTAGAGACGGTATTTATGCTGTAGAAGGGGAACAGAAACCCCTGACAGCGCCTCTTGCTTCATCGGTCTGTGTTTCTTCCCCCAAACTCATTGAGGGTTTGCTGGCCCCACTCTTCAAGCTGTGGACAGCCTGCACCTGTAAGCTCAGCGTGAAGACTCCTTCCCCAGCCCAGGGCTAATAAAACCATTCCTTCCAGGCATGGCAGCCCTGCACGAAGCTGTCCTTACTGGAAACCTGGACTGTGTCAAGCTCCTGGTTAGATATGGTGCTGACATCCATCAGAAAGACGAGAATGGGTGGACGCCCCTGCACATGGCCTGCAGCGACGGTTTTGCTGACATAGCCAGGTGAGGGACACCCCAGTGCTGCTGAGCCCCGAGAGCTGATGGCGACAGGGCTGGAGCCTGGGCCTTAGTCACGGCAGTGGGTTCTGGGAGAGCCCTGAGTGGGCAGGGGCTGCCCGCGGGCCTGGCTCAGCTCCCGTCTCTGCAGGTACCTCATCTCCCTCGGGGCCAGCCGGGAGGCCACCACCGATGACGGGGAGAAGCCCTCAGACCTCATCGACCCCGACTACAAGGACCTGGTGGAGCTCTTCCAGGCCAC
>VZZY01022042.1:5158-17842 GCA_013400335.1 Eurystomus gularis | reverse complement strand
TAAATTTATTTTATTTATAATATTAAATTGATATGTTTCTAGGAAGCTGTTGTTCCTTAAAATAGGGTGTTTGACTGCTAATATCAGCCACCACAATACCTAATAGCATTTAAAGATATTTCAGTTGAGCAATAACTACTGAATTCATTCTGGGCACATATGGAGGTAACAACAGGAAAAATATTTCTTCCTGAGACAGAAATAAATTGCCTTTGACCTGTCTTAGCTCACCTCTGTAGAGATGTGGACAAGCAGAGAAATAGGCATGATTTGCTCTCAATATTTCCTTTAGGAAAATCTAGAATTTATCATAAAGCTGTTTTTTCCCCAAACTGTTTATCTCTCTCTCCCGTTCAGCACTGTCTTTAGTAGAACTGGCTTCTCTGAGCCAGCTTCATATTCTACTGAAAAGAAATCCAAATAATTCACATTTACTATTTATGACAGTGATGTAAGAGGTAGAGTGTGAATATTATTAAATATGTATATCAATAAACACTTAAAGGTATTCTTTTATATCTTTGTAGTCATATATATCTACACAGCTTAAGCAAATGGAACATACAGTAGCCCAGGTTCAGGGGATTGAGACACCCATTATATGAAGACAGAATGAGGAAACATTATGTGTTCAAGCTTAAGAGGAGCAGTGTAAATGGAGATTTTGCCAAGGAATACCATTACCTAATAGATTATATGAAAAAAGCAGAGATAGACTGTTACCAGAAGTGCCCAATGTTAACATAACTAGTAACTGAAAGGAGGAAGGGAAATTTTTATTAGATAGTAAGACTTGTTTTTTTCTTCCCCTGCCATGATGTCAAAGATTGGATTTTTTTCCCCACACTGGTGGTGGAGTCTCACAATCTATATCACTGGAGACTCTTCAAACCCAGCTTGACAAGATTCTAAGATATCTGGTTTAGGTTGGCCCTGCTTCCAGCAGGGTTTTGGACTATATGGCCTTTAAAGTACCCTTCCAACCTTTTAGTCTGTGACTGTATATCTCCTGTACTACAGAAGCACCAAGAAGAACTTACACCTTCACAGCTTACCTTCCCTAAAATAGACCCAGCTGACAGACAGGATGTGTGATATGGAGGATTGCCTATTCTCTCTCTGGCTGACTGAACACAGTGACTTAAAGCATAGGGGACAATGGCAACAAGTTCCTGCCTGGCACAGAAGGCAAATCTCCTCTGTGACTACTCTACCTTCCCAGGTGCCTTTGCCTAATAGGTATGAGGCTCTGTAAGTGGAAGCAAGCAATAGTGAGGATGATGGCTCATCTAGCGTGCAGGTGTCACCAAGGTTAATTTGTCCTATGTCTTGCATGAAAACTGCATGCATAAAGAAAAAAAGATGGGTCATTGTCATAGGAGAGCCTCTCCTTCAGTGAACAGAAAGCCCAACATGCAGAATGAACTTACTTCTTAGGGAAGTTTGCTGCCTCCCTGGGGCCTGTGTTAAAGATGGGAAGAAAGAGCTTTCTACCCTAGTATGACCCTCAGATTACTATCCATTATTGATTTTTCAGGTAGGCAATGATTAAGTTTCAACAAGAAGTTCAAGGGAAATCAAGAAAGACTTCAGGGCTTTGGGATGGTTGGTCAAGGGATCAGGAGCTGAAGTAATGTCCTTCTGTAACCCTTACCTTTGCAGGGAATAATGAGGGAAGAAGTGAGAAGAGCCAGCAGATTGATACCTGGCTCTGAGTCTGGTGTCACCAACAGAATCTGTGGGTTTTTGATCATGGTTTAGTTCAGATGACACCAGGCCTGCTGGTGACAGACCGGATGCACCTGTCTCAAAGTGGAAAAAGGATCTTTGCACAGGAGTTTTCAGGGTTCATTGAAAGAGCTTTAAACTAGATCTGAAGGTGGAAAGGGGTAAAACTAGGCTCACTAGAGACAGGCCTGTGGACAGCACACCAATGTTTGAGGTATGATGTGCTAGTGAGGGCCTTTGATCTATTGTCTTAGTGGAAGTAGGGGACAGAGATCCATGTGGTGTGAAAGACACAAGGGTCATTGATATGTTACAGACCACGCAAGCAGCTGAGAATGGTCATGTGGGAAATACAGCTGCTCCCCCAGAAATGTGGCAGGATCAATAGCCCAACTGAAGTGCATCTACAGCAATGCATGTAGCATGGGTAACAAACAGGAAGAGGTGGAAGCCATTGTGCAGAGGAAAAACTATGATATTGTTGCAATCCCAGAAACCTGGTGGGATGACTTGCACAACTGGACTGCAGCAATGGATGCCTATAAATTCTTCAGAAGGGATAGGCCAGGAAGGAGACATGGTGGAGTAGCCTTGTATGTTAGGGAGTGTTTTGATTGTCTTGAGCTTAATGATGGTGACGATAGGGTTCAGTGTTTATGAGTAAGAATCAGGGAGACGGCCAATAAGGCAGATATCATGGTGGGAGTCTGTTATAGACCACCCAACCTGGATGAAGAAGCAGACAAAATATTCTATAAGTAGCTGTAAGAAGT
Organism: Eurystomus gularis; assembly: GCA_013400335.1. Classification (NCBI taxonomy): domain Eukaryota; kingdom Metazoa; phylum Chordata; class Aves; order Coraciiformes; family Coraciidae; genus Eurystomus; species Eurystomus gularis. Next base: position 15,341 of record VZZY01022042.1, on the reverse strand, counting down.
TTTACAATTGCTAGGCCTTGTTTTCATGGAGGACTTCAACTTACCAGATCCCTGCTGGAAATACAATGCAGTAGAGAGGAAACAGTCAAGGAGGTTCTGGGAGTGTGTGGAAGATAAATTCCTGGCACAACAGGTGAGGGTGCCCCGCTGAACCTGTTGTTTGTGAATAGAGAAGGACTTGTAGGTGATGTGATGGTTGGAGGCCATCTTGACTGCCCCCGTGTACTCAGTACTGATGAGACTGCAGCTTGAATACTATGTTCCATTTTGGGCCTCTCACTACAAGAAATACATTGAGGTGCTAGAGCATGTCCAAAGAAGATCAATGAAGCTGGAGAAGGGTCTAGGGCACAAATATTATGATGAACGGCTGAAGGAACTGGGGTTGCTTAGCCTGGAGAAAAGGAGGCTCAGGGGAGACCTGAAGGGTCTCAGGGGAGACTCAGCCTGAAAAGAAGTTGTAATGAGGTGGATGTTGGCCTCTTCTCCCAAGTAACAAGCAATAGGATGAGGGGAAATTGCCTCAAGTATCAATGGGAGAGGTTTAGATTGGATATTAGAAAAGGTTTCTTCAGTGAAGGGGTTGTAAATCACTGGAACAGGCTGCGCAGTCAAATGGTTGAATCACAATCCATGGAGGTATTTAAAAGACATATAGATGCAGCACTTAGGGACATGGTTCAGTGGTGGACTTGGCAGTGTTAGGTTAACCGTTGGACTTGGTGATCTTCAAGGACATTTCCAACCTAAATAATTCTACGGTCCTATAAGGATGGGGTACCCACTGAGAAAGATTTTCTTTAAAATCACACAGACACATGATTCCAAGAGCTTTTATGTTGAAAAGGAAATAATCATAAGTGTGTGGGCTACTCTGAAAAGTAATCTAGAGCTGGGCTGATGGAAGAGGTTCTTTGTAAATTCTATCAAATCAGCTAAGCCAATACATACATACTTCATATATTCTTGGATGGAAGAAAAGATCTAACAGGTGTCTGATTATGGATTTTTGGAGGGGAGAGGAAGGATGGAAGAAATGTTGAGTGTGGGAGCAAAAGATCCCAGCGCCAACACCACAAAATTCAGCTGCTTATGGATATGAAGAAATACAGTCAAAGATGTTGCACTGAGAACACACTTAATTATTCAGTTCATTAGTAAAGCAAGAACAGAACTTAGCTGTCTGCTTCATTACTACCTTTCCTCTTGATGAAGTCAGATGGAAAAATTGCTAAATTAAGAGCCATGACTATGAATATATAAAAGTATTTTATATTTTCTGTTGAAATGAGGACATGTTATAAAACATTTCCCAACTATGTTTTACAGTTATGCAATGAACACAGTTTTAACTATATATTAAAGTTCAATGAATCTCAGGTAACTAATTGATAGGAAGAGTCCATAATAGGAATACAAACGTCTTTGTGTTTTAAAATGTTGTCCTATTTATATGTTTTTAAAATATTTTTTTCAGAAAATAATTTCTTTAGATCACAATTGACATTTTGACTATATTTAGAAGCATAACTATGAATGATTTTCCTTTCCTGTGAACTCATGATAATCTTTGGTTTGGGGCAGTACGGGCTTAAAATTAGCTTTCTTGAGCCAAGGTAATTTCTCCATCAAGTAGAATTCATAACAGAGGCCTTCAAGTTTCAAAGGACTCATCAAAGTTACTTCAAAGAAAAATTTCTGCCTAAACCTTGGACTGGAAAGTGCTTTCATGGATTCACAATAATGAGCTCTTTCTCCAGAAGCTGGTCATGACTCTTGTGTTTGGATGAGGTTCTAATCATTGCTTCATTGTGTAGTAAAGGTTCTTGTCAGAATTTGTCACTACCCAAAGCCTGAATTATTTTCTCTAACAAAATGAGATAGGAATTTTCCATTACTAACTCTCTCTTTGCTGGTTTCCTGACTATCATGGAATAACGAAATCATGGAATCATAGAATGCTTTGGGTTGGAAGGGACCTTTAAAGATCACCTAGTCCAACCCCCCTTGCAACAAGATGGGACAACTTTGACTAGATCAGGTTGTTCAGAGCCCCATCCAACCTAACTTGAATGTTTCCAGGGATGGGACATCTATCACCTCGCTGGGTAACCTGTTCCAGTGTTTCACAACCCTCACTGTTAAAACTTTCCTCCTTATATCTGGTCTAAATCTACCCTCTTTTAGTTTAAAACCATTACTCCTTGTCCTGTTACAACAGGCCCTGATAAAAAGACCATTCCCACCTTTCTAAAAAGCCCCTGAAGAGGGGCTTATTCACTGAATAAGACTTCATTCACTGAAAGGCTGCAGTGAGATTCCCCAGAGACTTCCCTTCTCCAGGTTGAACAACTCCAACTCTCTCAGCCTTTCTTCTCAAGAGATGTGTTCCATCCCGCCGATCATTTTGGTGGCCCTCTTCTGGATCTGTTCCAACAGGTCCATGTCTTTCCTGTGCTGAAGACTCCAGAGCTGGATGCAGTACTCCATGGGGACTCACCAGAAGGGAGCAGAAGAGCAGAATCACCTCCCTTGACCTGCTGGCCGTGCTTCTTTTGATGCAGACCAAGATACAGTTGGCCTTCTAGATTGTGAGCATACATTGTTAGCTCATGTCCAGATTCTCATATACCAGTACCCCCAAGTCCTTCTCTGCAGGGCTGCTCTCAATCCCTTCATCTGTACTGATACCAAGGATTGCCCCAACCCGGGTGCAGCACCTTGCACTTGGCCTTGTTGAACCTCATGAGTTTCACATGGGCCCACTTCTCAAGTTTGTCCAGGCCCCTCTTGATAGCATCCTGTCATTCAGATGTGTCAACCACAGCACTCAGCTTGGTGCCATCTGCAAATTTACTGAGGGTGCACTCAACCCCACTGTCTATGTCATTGATGAAGACAGTAAACAGTGCTGGTCCCACTAAGGAGCCCCTAGGTACTCCGCTTGTCACTAATTTCCATCTGGACATCAAGCAGTTGACCTCTACCCTCTGGATGAGACCATCCAGCCAATTCCCTATCTACTGAATAGTCCACCCATCAAATCTATATCTCTCCAATTTAGAGAGAATGGTGTTGTGGGGTAGGGTGTCAAAGGCTTTACAGAAATCAAGATAGATAGTGTCTATAGCTCTTCCCTTGTCCACTGATGTAGTCACTCCATCATAGAAGGCCACTAGGTTGGTCATGCAGGACTTGCCCTTAGTAAAGCCATACTGTCTGTGTCAAATCACCTCCCTGATCTCCATGTGCCTTAACATAGCTTCTAGGAGGATCTGTTCCATGATCTTCCAAAGCACAAAGGCGAGGCTGACAGGTTGGTAGTTCCCGGGGTCCTCCTTTCTACTCTTTTTTAAAAATGGGTGCAATGTTTCCTTTTTTCTAGTCATCAGGGACTTCGTCTGGCTGCCATGACTTTTCAAATATCATGGAGAGTGGCTTGGCAACTACATCAGCCAGTTCCCTCAGGACTCTGGGATGTATCCTGTCAGGTCATAAACTTACGTATATGATCTATGACATAGCTGAGATCACAGCAAACTGATGGTGGGCAATGCTTATTCCTGAATCCATCTCAGAGTTTTACACAACTTAGCTGTGTTAATTTACCAGGGATAGAAACATTAAGACTTTTGAGACTTTACTAGAACAAATTTAAGGCCACAGAGATTTAGAATATCTGGGCTTTAGGCTAAAAAAGTAGTTAGTAACCTCTACCTTACTTTTAATTCCAGGCCTGAATATTCCAATCACAATGTTTCAACAGAATACAATCCTCTTTGTAGACATTTCCCTGGGATTATCACAAGAACTGTTATTAGTTAAGCACTGTCCCTGAATATCAATAGCTTCTCTCTGCCAACCTCCATTTACATGTTCTGCCTCTATTAAGACTATGAATTATGCCCATTATTTTGTTAATTTGCTCTCAATGTAAAATCATCCATTTGTGATCTAGTTATAAAATTGTAACTTTTTTCTACTGTTGACAGGAATTGCTATGCTTCAGAATTTTTATTCCACTCTTCCCTAAAAACATAAGAACTGCTCTGTTGGCTCATGACAAAGGTTCATTTCACCTAGTTAATTCTTTCTTGACTGAAACCTGAAGGAGAAACTAAAGAAATAGCTATTAAGAAATGAGGTAAATACAGAGTTATAGATCACAGACTTACTCAATGACTGAAGTAATCACAAGGTTTTTGACTGATACACTCTTCCAGCTACGACAATCAATGTTTTAAAGGCTTCTTGAAACAGGTTATACCTAACCCTGTTTTTAAATAGATAGCAATGACTTCTTTTCTCTGAATTTGCCTAGTCCTTTCAAAAATCTATTTACAGCTCTATTGTCTGCAATATTTGGCACTCATGAGCTCCAGTGTAATTACACATCATATACCAGTTATACAATTTTGTTTGCTCTAAATTTCTTGCTTGATAATTTCAAACATTTCAAGTTTTTTGTTGTTGCTTTTATTGTGACAGATACATAATAATTTTGTATTCAGTTTCCACATTGTTTTTTTCACAGAACTCTCATCCCTCTCGCTATGTCTCTTTTCCTGAGATTTCCAAACTAAATCTGTGTCCTATTCCATGTTATTATCCATTCTTTTTGCTTGGCCACTCTGTGCCAAAGTATTTATTAGCACTGAATTTCCTTTTTTGTTTTATCATTCAGTATTATGAAGTATCTGTTTTCTTCAGAAGTCAGATTTAAACTTAGCAATAGTGAATTTGCATGAAATTGTATGTCATGTGCAAACTTTACCCCTTCCTATTCAGCATTTTCTTCTATCTGCTACATATATACTAATCATGAGACTCAGCAGATATTATGGTGGGGTTTCAACATTGATAAACTACACTGAAAATTAATCCCTTAACTTCTGTTTGTTTATTTGTTTTTTCTTTATTCTTTCCTTACCAAGGCAGAGAAGAACCAGTTCTCTTATCTCATGTACTGGTTTTGGTTGGGACAGTTGATTCACTTCATAGAAGTGCTCACACAGCATCAGGAGTCAAATGCTTCTCACTTCCCCAGCGGTGAGCAGGCTGGGGTGTACATGATATTGGGAGGGAATGCAGCCAGGACTGCTAGGCCCAGCTAGGGGGCTATCCCATACTGTATAGAGTCATGAAGCAACAAAAGCTGAGGGGAATAAAGAGGAAGGGGGGGTTGTTTACAGTTGTGGCATTTGTCTTCCCAAGTAACCACTATGTGTGATGGAGTCCTGCTTTCCTGGAGATGACTGAACATCTGCCTAGTAATGGGAAGTAATGAATGAATTCCTTGTTTTGCTTTGCTTGCACTCATGGCTTTTGCTTTACCTATTAAACTGCCTTTATCTCAACCCATAAGTTTTATCTCTTTTACTCTGCCAATTCTCCCCTCCATCCCATGGGCCAGAGGTGAGTGAGTGGCTGTGTGGGGCTGAGCTGCTGGCTGGTGTTGAACCAGCATTCATCTGAAGGGAGGGAGTCAAGGAACTACAATTCAAACAAAACCAAATATATTCCAGAATAAAACAAACATATTTTGAAAGAAAAGGTAACTCTAACAATAAAATTCAGCTTTGTATCTAAAACGTGCCTGTTTAGTTGAAGTCACTGCTAAAAATACATCACTGGATTCATCAAAATGTTTCAGCTCTGACAGAGGTGGGCTAATAACTGAAAAATAAAATCCCCTTCTCTTTCTTTAGCGCACATCTAAGGATTTTAAAAGGATTCTTTAAATATTTTATTTTACACTGATCAGGAAAATAACTTTTTTTCTCATCAATTCTATTATGTCATTTAATAGACTGTGGGGGTGTTTGTCTTATATAACAGATGGGTAGTCTTACAGTCCAGATTATTTCTTGCAAAGCTTCAATTTATTCTTTTAATTTTATCTCCTTTTCTTTCCCATACTAATGAAGTTTTCTGTGTTCCTCTGTGTAACATCTGCAGTCACATCACAGGAATTTCACAAATTTATGCCAAATTTCATGAGAGATTCTGATTTTCTCAAACAGGTTTCTATGGTGATACATATTACACATCTTTTCATAAATGTTACACTACCCTTTATCATGTTAATCTCCTAAAATATATTTAAATAAAGATTCATACTAATTGTGTTTGGAATTTGGCCAAAGTCCATATTTTCTGTTTGTTTGTTGCATTTTTCTTCTTCTCTAAAAAACATGTATTTCACAGTTTAGTTTTGTTTGCTCAATCTGTTAATATGTGATCCTCTTTAAATAAAGCTTTATGCCTAGGTTTCCATCAGAGACTTTTTTGATTTATTGGCCATGGTTTGCTGATTTAACTAATTTCATGCAATAAACATTTAAGTTATAAATAGTTTAGTTTTGCAGAACAGTAACTAGAAGTATGTATGCTGGTATGCTCAACAGAAATTGACGCATTTTTACCTGGTATTTCTGTTTGCTAGTGTTTTACATATACAGCAACGACATTTTAAAAACATGTAATAAACTTTATACTGATTGAGCAGAATATCAAAAACTTTTTTCTGATCATCAGAAGATAGGTCTGTTTCAAGTCATGGACATGCTCATACATCAGAAATCAAAGAGTCATGAATCAAGATTAAGAGCCATGAGTCATGTGATCAGAATAAGACCAAACAGAAGGCATTAAGAAACTTTTTAACATCTGTTTGTCTATCATGTGTATAAATGATTATAGATTTTAGAAGTGTCCTTTCACCAGCCGGTAGCTTCCTTATATAAATTAAAGCTGTCATTGGAACGTTGCCGGAATGTTTAATTTTGTGGTACAGCAATAAGGGTGAGAGAAGTCAGGGTCTTGACAGAGATCAGGGTGATCTGCTGTCGTCAATCATAGTTCTTTCAAAATTGTTCCAGACCTTGCACTCTAATACAACTCCTCAGTAACAATGCCACCAATGCATTATAATCCCTGTCTCCTAAGAAAACTATGCTGAGATTCAGGTCAATGGCAACTCACTATAATATCAGTTTTTGTTAGACTCAGTTCTCATGTAAGGAAAAACAGCATTCTTGATCTTCCAGTCTTTTATTGTGTGGGAATCCTCTGATAAGAGGCATTTCTGCAGATAGAATTGCATCATTTTTTAAGATGATGTCATGATAATAGCATGGTTTCAGAATGTAAATAGGCCTTCCAATACTCTATTGAACTCTGTGTCAACACTGACAAATAATATGGCTTTTGGGCAGGAAACAGGAAGGACAGCACAGTAGCCTATGCGTTTCTTTGGAAGGTGCAATGCCCATTCGTTGATCCAGGGTACAAATTTTCAGGGTTACAATGTTCTGACAAGGTCCTATCTGCCCATTAAATGAAAAATATCAGTCCATGATGTCAAAGTAAAAAGTTTTAGGACTCTGACATTACACAAACTGTTGAAAAACTTTACCAGTTCAGGTACTTGAAAGAAATAGGCATATCCAGAGAGTGATTCATCTGACTGTAAAATACAGAGGGTGAATGGTGTCCTGGAGATGTCTTTCTCTGTCATTACTTTGAGTATTATGTAATGACCTGAGACTACATGCTTAATTCTGGCCATTTAGTAGATGAGATTCATATGCTCATCTTCATACACTATATGCCCTTCATCACTCTACACTTGTTCCTATATTTCATATTTCTCACAGGGAGAAGAATATTAGCCTTTTATAGCTTATCTGAAATGCAAACAAAAGCTGTATTTAAAAATTCCTGTACCGAATTAATCAACGGTTGATTTCTCAAATCTCTGTTTAGCAGTCTGTTTATGATAGTCCTTCATCTGATCACTAATTGGTATTATAAACTATTTAGATACAGTAGATTTTAACTGATCATTGCTTTCTGCCAATTTTTTGACTGTTAAAACTTCCAGATGCTTTCAAATTGTACCATGATTCATACAGGGTTTTGGAAATTGCTTCTTCCTTTATTCCATCTTCAGTTTTGTGTTAAGCATTCCTTTTAATAAGCTGATTCATGCCAGGTGCCATCTCATCTTTTAAGAAACCAAATGACAAGGAAAGATAATGATGAAAAACTGCACCATTGAGAGGTCAAAGAGTTCGTTTTCTGACACAGACTCATTAGACGATGTGGCATACACCAAGGGTGGCATTGATTACTATAGCCTCTGTACTCTTAAAGGTTAATGATCAGGATAATTAGCTAACCTATTGGAACTAGATAACATTCAATTGAGATAAGTGACAGGTGACTGTAGTTATTAAAATAGACCAGAAACAGACTCTCCAGCATTGGCATTTATTAAAAATTGCCTGTAAAAGTAACTGAAGAAAATATCGGCTGTCTCTTTTAGGAAGGTCTAGTTTAACACTTCCTATTTCCTCCATTTTGTCAATACCTCATTGCTCCAAATATCTTGTCTGCATTAGAGAGAGAGATTAGAAAGATAGAGGTCTAGGAACAGATGCTCTGGTGGAAATTTTAAAATGTAGTTGATCACGTTACAAATGATAACAGGGGAATTTAAAAGCAACCTATGTGCTTATTTTGACAAGTTTTTATACAATCAAAGTGAGAGTTTATAGCCGCAGTCCCATGAAAAACCTATTTTGATTAAATATATCTTATCATGTTCTATTTAAATGCATGTTTAAATGGTGTTCCTGTGAAAAAGGTTATTATTTTGCTTTAGGTTTAAGAATTTTAACTTGGAGACCAGCAACAGTAAGTGTGGAAGATAGTTGGTGAATATTTTCCTACATCACAGAAACAAGCACATTCTTGACACTTAAGAGAATTGATCCAGAAAACTCATTGACCATACATAATCAAAGAACATGTCTCAGGTCTGGAGGATGGCTGCACCACTTGTTTTGTTTTGATGTTGCTTCTGCACTGTGTTAGTGCAGGCAGCATGAAAAGTGAGATCTGTATATGTCATATCTTTTACCACTTCAGCTGATGCAACTGGAGAATAGGACAAGAAAGGCAAAAAACGCCATCCTTACTTGAGATGGAGATATCCCAATAGAAATTTCATAAAGCCTTCTTACTAAACTCCTAGAAGAAGCAGCATATGTAGAAAGAGACCTAGGAGGGATAACCAGTGTTATTAAAGTCAGTCCTACCTATGAAATGTAACTTCAGAAAAGTCCGCAAGATCGCACATTCTTGTCCTCTTTCACATGCAGAGAGTTACAAAATGCTCTCCCTATAGTACTTAGGACTTGTAGCACATGAAGGCCAAGAATCTAGGAAAAAACAAGTAATGCTAAAGATTAGATTGTGAGTTTTGGCCTCTGAAACTTCAGAGAATTCAGGAGCTGAAGATATCTCTGCTTCATATTTACAAAGGAAGTACAGATGCTATGAAATAAGGAAAAAAATTGTTCCCTGATATAAAGTAAAATTATTCTCTAGCCCTGAGAATGTAAGAAAAAGACATCAGAATTTTTTCAATATCAGTACAATCACAGCACACTAATCAAAATTTTTTTTCTAAATAAAGATGCTTCAGAGGAAGGCCAAAAAAGCCCTGTGAGTCAAGAAAGAGAAACTTTTGGCCCCAGCAGATATTTATTCACTGACAATAGAATGATTAATTAAACACAAGCCAAAAGAATATCTACAGTTTCTTAGGGATTTCATGAAGTAATTAGCATAGCTGTCTTTTTAGGATCACACTTTCACTTAGGTTAAGGTTTTACTGGTTTGTGTTCTTGGTATATACAGTAATCTTATGAGTTCACGGATTTTTATGAGGAATGTTTGGTATGTTTTCTTAAAGAGAGACTAAGTTTATTAAGAAAATTAAGCAATGATAGGGAATGTTCCTGTTTAATGGAACATGACAATCTAAACTTTTAAACTCTTAGAGCTATTGTGGCACAGTTGTGGCCAGTGCTAATTATCACTTTTCTAAAGCATTTCTCGGCATGTGTTGGGGGTTAGATTTGTTTTCAGTTGGTTCCTTTTCACCGGTAGAATTTTGTCCCATAAGTTACTAGGATACAAATGGCTGGATACTTAAGAAAGAACAAAGGCCTGGGGAGGGGGGTGTCGGAGTTTCTTGTGGTGGGGGGACAGAGATACGGCGAGGTTTGGGCAGATAAAAGGGGGGGCGGAGTCAGCTGCGCTCGCTCTGGGCTTCGTAGGAGGACAGTCGCCGTTTTCGCTACTGTCACCGCCCTTCTTTCTTCCCACCCCC
>VZZY01022041.1:44219-85817 GCA_013400335.1 Eurystomus gularis | reverse complement strand
AGAAAGCTGTCTTCCAGGCACTCTATATGCCACTCTACCTGTTAGTGAGTAGGGGTTATTTGGGGGACTGGGGCCAGTGTTTAACAAGACACCAGGACCTCAAAAGCCATTGGCTGCATCGCTGTTTAGCAAAACTCCATCTTCTCCAGTTAGAGACACTCTTCATATGTATTCAGTTTCAGTTTCTTCAGGCTTACAGCCATAGTGTTCCTGCAATTTTGCCATCTGAACTGAATTAAATGGGGCTGTTTTGGTAGCGGGATTTCCTGCACTGCCCCACACTCCTGTAGTCTCCTCTGCTTTAACAACTGGGCTGGGGAGGGCCTCAGGCGACTGGAAAGAATTATCTTAATCTGAGATGTAATTACATGAACCACCCCAAATATTACTATCTCAGTCCTCTGGAGACAGAATCCATTTTCTAATTTGGGCTGCATCGGGGAGGGTGGGGGGGGGTGTGGTGGAGATTGCAGTAGCATCATTTCAACGCGTTCTCCTATTTCTTGTTGCTTAAATTCAAGACTCCTTAAGCTGGTTTTGCAATTGTTCTATCCTAATTGATAACACCATCTTGGTGGATTTGTGCCCTTCTATTTCATCTCGCAAGTCTCATATTCATGGGTGAATTTTCCCAGTTTGTTACAGGCAGCCTCTAGGCACACTCCCAACATTTTACAAATTATACCTTTGTCCTTTCCAACTTTATTTGAACCTCTGGCCTCAGTTAACTGTTTCTTTACTGTTTCTTAGTTATGCCAATTTTCTAAGGCCCAGACCTCAGGAAAGGTGGGATTTGGTTGGGTACTGTGTTGTTGTAAGTGTTCAGTGATTTTACTTGTCATCCCGCCAACTATGCCAAGTTGTCATAGATTAATATGTTTTACATGGTTTGACTTATCAGCAATTCAAAATTCATTAATAAAATGAGATAATTTAAAGGCTGATTTTAGCAGCACTTACTATAACAAGTGATTTAGTAAAACAGCAACTTAATTACAGATTTGAGAATGACAAGATTCACACTAAGTTACTACAAAGTATCTCCAACCAAAATGTGTACATGCCTAAACACAAAGCGTACAGACATAGAAATACTTGGCCAGTGAAATATGTAGATGCCCACACTCGTAAAAGCAAATGCATAAAATGAAACACCTAGATAAGGTAGAGAGGTGGGTAAAAGAGACTGGCCTATAGTCAAAATTTCCCCCCCTGACTTTAGAGTAAATTGGCATTGGCATTTCTTAATGAGGATGAGTTGAGTCTCAAGGACGTGGTCTTGCCCAGGCCTTGTGTTGACTTCACTGACAGATGGTCCTGAGAGACATCCCAGTTCAGGGGAGATGCTGGATGCAGCCCACTGCAATCCAGGAATGCTCAAAGGGTTTCATTTTGGATTGCTATTTATAATTGACTTCTATCAAGTAATTTTCCATTTCAGCCTAACTCAAGTGTTGCAATATTCTGGTTTGCACATGCCCAGAACTTGAGGGTCCTGGTATTTTTCCATGAGTTGTGCATGCCCAGAACTTACTGGATCCTGGGGTCCTGGTATCCCCCCTCTGGGCCATGACCCAAGTACAAGTGTACCAGGTCATAAGAGGGTCAAGTGATCACCTACGAAGATAAGGAGGGGAGTAGGAGCCAGATGTGTCAAGGGGATGCCTCAACATTCTGGTCCACTGCAGGAGGTAATTGTCATTATTGTCCCTAGAGAATAGGGGAGGCAGGAGCCAGGTACGTTAAGGACGTGCCTTAACGCTCTGGCACATGGCCTTTTGCAGTTTGTGCTTTTCCGATGGATTGCTGTGTGACTCGGGGAGCAGAGATGCACCCTGTACGGAATGGCCCATGAGTAGGGGGCACTCCTGCCACCACAGTACCTTTTTAAAAAAGTTTTGATCCTTGGACAGATATAGGTTATTCAGGCGAAATGTAAAATAGTTGTTGAGGTTCACGGTGACCCCACTCCTCACCCCCTTCACTGCAGCTGGGCAGAAGGTTTGCTCACCTCTCCTGCCGAGTCTGCTCCGCCGTGGTTTCCATGGCACACTCCAGGGAGCTCTGGAGGGACTCAAGCTGGTTCAGTGTTTCCTTCAAAAGAAAGCGAGTCACAAACTGCTCCAAATTAGAAGCTTCCTGATAGTCCTAAAAATTAAATTAAAAACAAAAAAAAAGGTAAGGATTTGCCTACTAGGTTAGAAATATGTCAGGGAAGATTCTGGCTTAATTCAGAAAGGAAGCAGATTGGATGTTTTCATGCTTATATGTTCAAACCACTTAAGCAACCTTTATGTTTCTGGACAAAAAGACCTCTGAATTTCCAGGTATAGACAATGATCCCACCCAAGCTGAGAAAGGCACAGGTACACTGTGGCACAACATAGTTTCTACTCAAAAAACCCCTTTTCCTTACATTTCTTAACTCCAGATGAGGGCAGTACCACATTACTTCTTAAGTAAGGAAAAGCCAAGATATGACTGACAACTGCAGAAGTGAATTTAAAGTTTTTATTCAGATCCACTCTTGTGGAAAGGTGTTTATCTAGCCCACTGGCCTGTCTCTGACAGTGACTATGGGAGTAAGTTTTGAGCAGGGCACATGCTTGGTGATACTCCCCTGGAAAACTCCACCAGCAGTTTGGCTGAAGGACTGCCTATGCCGGAGAGATTGCCTTCTGAATTAGCAGTCTTTGACTGACTTTTGTTCCTTTAATTTGTTTAATTATTTTTGAGGCCATATAGCTATATATTTCACAATTGCATGAAATTCATCTACATATTCTTTGAGTTGGAGCTTGGTTATTAGGAAAGCTTGCACCTATATTTAGCAATCTGCAATAGTTCTTTGTGTAATGACATTTCCCATATATTTTATGTGTTCAGAAATATTTATGCCTATTTTGTGTAGATAATTTCACAAATAAATTCTATGCCTGCTCTCTCACTGGCCCAATGAGTCATATTTCCATGGATGGACTCAACTTTAATGTTTCTGGCAAGCCCAGATCTGCAAAACCCAGTTCTGGGTGACATACAGATAATGCTGTGTGAGGGGAGTCACCTATACAATAATATAAACACCCTCTTTGTTGTTTTTTCATGAATAAATGTAATAGAGAGGATAAAGCAGACCCCTACAGCCTCTGCTTACTGTGTACAGCTCCCATCAGGAACTGAGAAGGAAAATGGACTTCCATCTCTTGAACTCTAAATGAATTTGTTGGCTCCTACTCTGATGAAAGTATGTTGGTACCCATTTTTGTATGCCCTAAGTCTGCTTATGTTTGTGTGCAGAAGACCCTCTCGGCTGATCTTGAAAGCCTTTGGGTACAATTCCATCTAAAATGGTTTCATAAAATATGATCTGCATTGAATGAAATATTTCTCTAGTCACCACATCTGAAGATAGATGATGGTCTGTTATCTCCAAGCTTTAAAGAAAACTTGTTATTTGACTGGTGTTGTCTCCTACTCTAGCCAAGAACCCATCTGAGTATTTTTGGCAACACATATGGGTATTTCTAAGCTCTTCTTTGTTCTTCTCAATGTGAATTACAGTTGAAATGCCTTTTTGACTTTTAGACTTCTCTTAGAATTTTTGCATGTATGTGTTTGCAATCAGAACACAAATACGAGATGTTTTGAAATTTAAATGTAAAATAGAAGACTGTAAGATAATAGCTTTAAAAGAATTTTTCTCTCAAATAAGAGTAATCTATTCACAATATATGCTAAGTTAGTTCTTGTTGGAAGACTTCTGCTACAGAATTTCAGATGTTACACCACCCACGAATTATCAGAAGTTACTTATGTAGCCAGGAGGTTCATGATCTTTTATATTTACTTCTTCTATCTTCAGATTAATCAGATGTGATTCACCCTCCAATAAATAATTTCTTATTTATACATACTAAAAATAGATACTAATGGGAGATTGTCTGTCTACTTTTTGAGCAAATACCTGAGACTCACACCAGTCCTATTAATAACATTTATGGCAACCTTGTTGTTTACTAAATCTTATTATGCAATAGGAAAACTGATTCTTCTTCTTCCAAATTGTCACCATTGTAACTTATTTAAAATTTTGTTGCACTGACAGAGATCACTTAATTTCCAAAAACTCTGATTATCTGTGGCATGGGAATATGAATCTGTGTAGCATGGGAAGCTAAATAAAACCCTGCAGTAGAAGTCCAGGGTATGATCTGAAATTTTTCAGCTTTTGCCAGTGCTCTTGGAAATAAGTGAACAAAACAAGACGGAACTGGCCATTGCTTTTAAGTTTTTCAATGCAAAAACAATCTCACAAAAGGAGGATAATAAACGAGTTTTAAAATTCTGGACATTCAAAAAGTAAATGCTATAGACACCTCCATATAGCTTCCTGCTCATAGTCATGGTAAATATGATACTGGCATGCTGAACTGCAACTTAAAATGCACATCAATACTGATTCATTCTGCAAACTGTTCAGGTGGGCCTCTGCTGATGGGGAGATCATATAAATATTAGCTGTGTGATACCTGCTGCTGCCTGAGGCTGGCCGCTTTTTGACTCCTTCAGAAATGTTTTCCTGCATCTGAAAGTTACTACTTGTTTTTTTCATTAGAACTACTCCAGGTTTGTGCATTGCACCAGGATTTAGTCTTTTTTTTTTCCTGTTCTGTTGTCCCATAAGTTCTAGATTTAAAGGCTTCCCTATGGAAAAGCTCTTGTGATCTTTAAATACAGCTTAGAGTTACCTTATCAGGTACACAGAGTTTTTTTGTAAAGATGGGCCAGGGAGACATGATATTAATATCATCAGTGGCAGTCTAGAATTATCAAGGACTCTTTCCTTAGTTTACCCAAATATTGGTGTTTAAAACTCTTGTATGTGGTATTACGTAACTCTTTTACTGTACCCTGTTGGGCAAATGGCTACTCAGTATTTTTCTTTAAATAATGACTCTGAGGCCAGCAATTCTGTGCTCACAGCAATGTTGGGCAACTTCAACTCCTGCCCACTAAAAGATAACTACTCCTACCCAGTCTTCTAAAATTTTTCGAAGATTGTGTTAGAAGGTATTCAGCAAATATAAACCGTCAGCATTATTATAACTTAAGTCGTGGGC
The DNA here is from genome assembly GCA_013400335.1 of Eurystomus gularis. Lineage (NCBI taxonomy): Eukaryota > Metazoa > Chordata > Aves > Coraciiformes > Coraciidae > Eurystomus > Eurystomus gularis. Next base: position 80,697 of record VZZY01022041.1, on the reverse strand, counting down.
GAAAAACAACTGTCTGCTAGAATTCAACTTAAACCTCAACCCCAGCTCTCAGCAATGAGGAATTACCACACATGCTTTGTTATCGTTTCACCCCTCTACTTCCTACAGGAAAGTGTCTTCATTTGCATTTTACTAAAGGCACTCGGGTACGAGATTTCACTAGAAGAAATAAAATGTTAATTCTGAATTAAGAAAAATGTATTTCCATTTATTAAGTGTATATTATGGCAGAATCAGCTTTTGTATTGTCAGTATACTGCACCACCAATTAATAATGGGACCCACTAGTGACATCTGTACATAAACTAGAAAAATTGCCTGTGTCTTGAATTTCATTAGCTGTAAATTGCTGTTCCTTAGCATATACATTATACTGCACAGCAGTTTGGGCAGTCCAGATGAAATTAAATCTGTGTTAACAGATCGTTCTGCTTTTTAGTTTTACCAATTGTGAGAGAATGAGGGTAATTTTCTACCTCTTCCTTGTCAAGAAAAAACTGTGATGTTTGTGAGCAGCTAAGATTTGAGTTTCCATTAATGCAACAGAAAATACACATAGTGATTTCCCTGTGGAAAAGGTCACCGTGGTCTTTAAATCTGGTTTACAGCTATCTTAAAAGATGCAGAAGAGGTTCTCCTTTTATAAAGGTGGAGGAGGCAGGGCTTAGGTATCTCCTAGGGGAGTTCACATCTTAGGGCTACCACAGGTTCAGCAACTCTTGATCCTCTCAATCCCTGGTACCAGTCTGGATCCTTCCTCCTTGGGTGACCTGACACCACACTGATCCACTTACCAGAAGAGCAGCTCCTTGAGATGGTGACAGAGGGAGTGTTCACTTACTTGGGACAAGCATATTAAACTTGGTTGGGACAAAAAATAACTCAAAATCTCTCAGAAGGAGTAGGAGCTTAGGCAAGAGCTCCACAAACTTAGTGGGAAAGTATATCTGGTTGTCATCTAGTCCAGCTCCCTGTTCAGAGAAGGGCCAACTTCAAAGCTAGTTCAGGCTGCTCAGGGACATGACCAGCTGAGTTTAGAACATCTCCATGGATGGAGATTATACTCTGGTTTGCTGTTGCACTCTCTCTGCACAAAGTACTTTCCGTACATCATCAGCATTTTCCCTTCTGCATTGCCTCTTGTGCTTTTGCTACACACTGGTCCTGGGTTCAGCTAGGAAAGGGTTCATTTTCACCAGAAGCTGAGAGGAGGCCACAGCCAGGATAGAGAACCAAACCAGCCAATGGGATGTTCAGCACCGTACTGCCGCCATGCTGCTATATAAGGGGAGGGCTGGCTTGGCGGAAGCACCAGGTTTTGTGCATGACGGTAGGGTCAGGCAGTTTCAGTGAGTGCTGGGGTTTACATCACTCATTTGATATATTATTTCATCAGTATTATTGTTTACTGTTGTTTATTCTCCTGTTGTGTTTTTCTATAAAACTCTCTTTATCTCAACCCATGGGGTTTTGCCTTTTTCTCCCGAGTGGCTGTGTGGTGCTCAGTTGCCAGCTGGGCCTGAACCATGACAGCACCTCTGAAAAAGACAAAGTTGGTTTGTTTTCTCTAGAACTCTTCTTTAGATAGTAGAATTATACCTTCCCTCAGCCTTTTATCCAGGCTGAACAAACCTGGTCCCTTTGGCCTCTCCTTCCTATATTGCTATTCTGAAATGTAGTATTTTATGATATAGAACACTTTATAAATGTATCCGTTGTACTTTATTTTATTTGTGTCATTACTTATAATAGTTATTTATTACTGTTACTTTGAAATTTTCTGTTTCTTTTTTTATATGTCATGTCAGAATAATTTCATAAAAATTATTAATGCTTATCTTCACAGAAGATACTCCCAAGGTAACTGACAAGTAGTTATCATTGAGTTAATTCAATAAGGAATAATCTATTTAGTTTTTCCTTGATCATGGAATGTCTCCTGCCCTATGTGTTTAGTTCCTACATTAGTGGGACAACACCCTAGGTTACAACTTTCAATTGAGGATACAAAATCAGTCAGAATGACTTTACTAAAATGAAGAAGAATTAAAAAGCCTTTTTCATTTAAATCCCTACGACCTAATTCTTCAGACTGTAGGACAGAATCAGAATGCAGTCAGAACAAAATCATAATTTCACCAGAAGCCAGATCCAGAGAGGCTCGTTGTGTTAACTTCACACAAATACAACTTTTACAGCATCCTCATTGTAAGAGTGAGCAAAGGCATAACATACCAAACTATTAAATAGTTTTGACTTCCATTTCAAAGTGTGGCACGAGCTTTACAAGTGTATCCAAGTATTCTATTTGAAATAAATTACATGTTTAAATTCTGCCTAAAGAATTGAAACAGTGACAATCTCTACTAACCACTTGCAGTACTGATGTAAGAGCAATGAAATAAAATAGGCAGCCTTGGGTGATTATAGGAGAATATTGACATCCATTCATAACAGTGTCCATCAAAGTAGCACAGGCCACCGCTCTACTGGATTACTGAAGGAGTAATATACTCTTATTGCAATAATAGTATGTACAAAATTCATGCATGGATAAAAAGTAACTCCTGTGAAACTGCTATTAAGTGCATTATGTAGCTTAGTGGCAAGAAACTGTGTTTTGGTTGTGTTTTGTATCAGCAGGTAGCAGGGATACGTGTAATGCCATTGCTCCTGGGAGAAGGCTGTAAAGGTACAAGGAAAACACCAAAGGTGTTGGTGGTTTTGATAGGTATTGGCAGGAGAATGGCTAGGTTAAATGGTTCTTTTTCTGCTTTAAACGGTTCTTTTTCTATACATTCTTGTGAAAAATTTTCCTTTTGTCCCCAGGAATAGCTTGTACCCATTACCCCTCGTCTTTTCCCTGTGACTCCTTGTAAAAAGGGAGTCTCCATCTTCTTTGTAGCCCCTCTTTAAATACTGGAACATGGTGACAAGGTCCCACCTAAGTCTTCTTTTCTCAAGGCTGAACAAACCCACTTCTCAGCCTTTCCTCATGTGGCAGGCATTGTCTTTTTATGAACTAGTATGTATAAGACTTCCACAAAAAAAGATCAAAGAAGTTCCCAAGAGTTTTCATTACTCTGATAAGGAGCTAGGAGGAGAGGAAAGGGGTGAACCTCTGGCATATTTAGGGCCACAAAGATGATCAAAGGACTGGGAAGCCTGCCACATGAGTTTAGTTAACTCATTTAGTTAACTATTCTAGCCAAAGCACCTTCTGGCTTTCATCTGTGAAAGAAAGATTTTACTGTACTTTTGAGGAAGAAAAGAGATGTAAAGAAATGGAACGAGAACAATGAAATAAGGATGATGAAAATATGACATAGGAGAACAGATTAAGGAGAGAATTTTCCATATTGGTTTAAGCAATTTCCTACTGTACTGACAGTTCTTCTTGGTTATTTTGATGCTCCCCTTACTTTAGATTTGAATTTGTCATTTTGCTGTTCATAAATGTTTTCTGTTGGCTGGTCAAAAGTCCTGCCTGAGTCCATCCAGGAGGTTGCTGTTGCATTAATTATGTGATTTGTGCTTCAGATATAAAGTTACATAGAGTCAAGCTCCATTCTTACTCACCGGATCAAAGTTTCATCTTATAAGCACTGTGAACTATAAAAAACAATTTCAGTTTACTTTTTTTTAAGAATCTATTGCACTATTTCCTTTTGAAATTAAAATATATGATCTAATAAATATAAGCAATATAACCTAAGAAGCAGCTTAGATACGAAGCTTTTTGTTGCTGGAGGTTGGATCACTTTTGTAACAGGTATGGTGCTCTTATGTCACTTTTGAGACAGCTCACACAGAGGCCTCCACGAGCGCTACACAGACTCTGCATTTGCAAGGAAAAAGAAACAACTGCATGGGCTCTTAGTGCCACTCTCCCAAGGAAGCATCTCCGCCTCGTTCAGTTGCTCTCAGTGATTCCCTATGCCCATCGCTTTGCTGTTGTGCCATTGAAAAAACTCTGAATTTCAGTTGTTACTCCAATGAGTGAAGAGATGGTACTCTATGTCAAGACCATCGTCAGCTCCATGAAAGACTAATAGGTCTGGCAAAAGGGAAGGCAGGAGGCAGGGGAGAAGGGACTGCTCTTCAGCTGGTAAAAGAAGTGAACTTCAAATAGGTGTTATGACTTTGATAAAAGGCACCGTCAGATCAGGGTAAGCCATCACCAGCTATTCCTCTGTCAGACAGCTTCTCTGGGAAAAACCCTTCAGATACCTCAGAGTTATCCAAAGCTGGAAACTGGAGTCTGGCACCCTATGCTGACCCACCTGCTTTCCAGCTGCTGCCTCAGAAAGGGGTCTCATCCTGACCCTGGGTCTCCTAGAGATCCTGTATGCTATTTGTCAGGCCTGAGCAGACATCTTGGACATCTCTCAATATCCCAGGTTTTCTAAAATACCACTAGATGTCTATTTAAACCCCTGAATACTTCTATACTGTCAACTTAATTTCATATGAAAATTACATTTTTGGTGAATAAATGAGCTTTTTCTAGTTTACTGAATACAGAATAGCTCCCTACCACCAGCAGGCTGCATTTGCAATCTGGCAATACCAGAAATAAAAATGATAGAGCAAAATTTTTTCTTACTGAATAGCTGGCAAATAGCAACAATTTTATGGCTTGATAACTTAAGGAAGGCATGTTCTTTAGTCTGTAAGTTTCTCATTTTCAGTATTCACAAGTCAATACAACCAAGACGTCAAGCACCTTAAAGAAACCAGTCTATTTTTATCTATCTACCTCATTACTCAGTGACAGATTTTATTTTCTGTGCTGCGGGTTGTAAAGTTCTCTTCATTGTATTTATACGTGACTGCAAGCTACAGAATGTAATAAAAATGCAGCTTGCTGAAAATTATGTTTATTTGGGTAATAAGAAAGTGAAGATTAAATATTTTAGTTAAATATGCTTCTGTGTTTTGTTACAAAAGCTGTCAGAAAAAAAAGGCTTAAAGAAACAAGCCGTCCAGTGCAATTGCAAAGTTTTGCTGAGTCTTTAATTTTTAATGCTTCCTGTGTATAAGATGAAGAAGAAGCGAGATAAACAGAACGATCCCAGCTTGCACTTTGATCAGGAAAATGTCAGCCTGGCAGGTACAAGAAAAACAAATGACACCAATGATTAATCTGTCCTCACCACTCCCATATAAGCAACTAGAGCTGATTTTCCATTCTAAGGAGAGAAATGAACAAATAACAAATGCCACAAATCCCTCTAAAATTCCTCAGAGATGTGCTTCCCTTCACTGGGTAAGGACAAAACACAAGAGACCAGTACCAAAACAGGATGACTGCAGCTCCTCTAACATCCTCTGGTAAGATGTTTTTTGTATTAAAAGTATGTTGCTTGCAAATGTAACTCAGTCTTTTCCCTGCTGAAAGATGTTCCTCACTACATCTATTTCTCTGCAGTTTTAGCTTAGCACCTTCCCATCAAACAACAGAGCATGAACCACTCCTACACCCCCAAGGGCTTCCTATCTTCCCAGGTGCTACTTAGTTTGGATAGGCTGGAGGGATCTAGCCCCAGAATGATGAAAGAAGGTCTAGTTTCAAAGTTTCTCGGACTGCTAACACAATGGAACATTTTCTCCCATAAATGACTCAGTATTTTTACTTTCAAATAGCACAGGACTGGAAGACTGGAGAAAAGCTCAATTCAAGAAATCTGTGCTGACAACCCTTTCAAACCACAGAGGGCAATAAAGTACACAGGAAATATGCTGAAGTTACCTTGCATGAGTCAGTTATCTGCTAATCTGTTAGGTTAAAAATAGCTACACATGGAAATAATTTGTGTGATGGTGACAATTTGGTTGATCTTGACTTAAATACAGGAGTCCATAGCCAAGCCAAACTTTAGTTGGTCTTGGTGGGAGAGCTTTCTGACTAAAGGCTGAGTAGGTTGGGAACATTTGTACACAAAACGCAATGTATTTATTCATTAATGCATGGGAGCTTTAAAACTGATCATGAATTAAAAAAACAAGACAACGTGCAAAAGCTACTTGGGGCACACTTGTGTACTGGATTTACAGATATGAGTCAAACAATGCCACACACTTTGGTGTTATCAAACCTAGATCAATGTATGCCAAAAAGTAAAGTCTACTAAACTCTACATTTTAGGAGGTCTTAGTATCTAGTTCTAGTCTATATCTGGAATAAGGAGGGTTTATAAATTAGGTTTTTAGATTTTTCAGACACGCTGATCCACTGTTCCAGTTTTCATTGACGACTGGCACATCTTCCTTCTCCAGAGTTTCCCTGGAAACTGAAGCTGAACAATTTTTCTAGGGCTCCAATGCTGTAGCTGCCTTTCATGCAAAGTATCTACTGAGTAAGGGCAACTTAAACTGGTAGGAAAGGAGCGATTTTCTACAGGAAGTACTGAGTGGTGATTGTTTATCTGATTCTAAAGTGGATAAATAAAATGAATTAAGTACCAAGTCGCTCCTTTTTCCACCAAAATATTTAAGACTGAATGAGCTGCCTACATGAAGTGGCATGCAGTCTGGGAAAATTTAGCAGAGACTGATATTGGAGGAGCTGAGCTTTCTCCAATCCACAAAAATGCCCATCAGAGGGGATGCTCATGGCAACCCTGAAGACTGGGTCTGTAATAAGCCCCGGCTCTGCAGAGTGGAGTTCAGCTTCAACCTCAGCAGTTTTTACTTTTGGTTTCTAATAGGAGAATTTGGTCCTTGGAAATTTGGTCCCGATCATTGGAAACTGACTCAGGCACTGTAGAAACACCCTGTCTTTGCAGCTTTCAAAGCTTCCTATATATGAATTTTCCAACTAGATGATGGCTTAGAAGATAGTAATAAATGCTCCCATTAGTCAGCGACTATTCAAGGAACTAGGTGGCTGCAACGATCAAGCAGTGACATAGTTTTATTTTGCACTAGGAGAGGAAAACTCAAGCCTCACTCTGCATACATGCCAAAGGCTATTCATAACCAGACCACCCGTTTCTCAGAATCTCCTTTTTTGAGCTGGGGAGTCAACTTGAGTTGAGCTGGGAGCTACATCACATCTTGTGTGTCACTGGTGATGAACATCATTTATCCATGCTATCTCAAGATGCTAACTAGCTATTGCTGCACCCCAGATTTTAGATCATAAACTTCAATAAAAGCTTAGACTATATAAGATGGAAATTTTAACACTTGTACTCCAATGATTTATCAGGTAGTCAGGTCACATAACCTATCTGTTTCCTGAGTTCCTGTTGTGAATAAATCCAGAACTTAATTTCCATACAAAGCTGTAGTTGCTGGGCATTACCCTTGCTAGAAAGCTGATTTGGAGTATTTGAGGACACAGTTTTTGTTTGGCTGTGTTCACACACATTTTTCTTTTAATTGGAATGAAAAGTGGTTTTTTCCAGTGTTAGTTTTGCTCTAGTTCTGCCACCTCTAATTAATAGTCAGTTGGAATATTCCTAAAAGAGAGAAAAACCATTAAGCTTGAATCTTCAGTCGGGAAAATTCAAAGAAATTGTGGTTTGGCCATTTTTAGATGGGTTTTTCAAGCAGACAAATGAAACATTCATTAATATTCCAGATTTTCTTATCCATTCTTCTAGTCAGGCTAATGCTTGCTTCTTACAACTCTGATTAGTCTACTGGGACTTCTCCTTGTGATTAACTTCTGAAGTAGTTATCAGACAGCATGTCTTACCCTTTAGAAGTAGTTATACACAGGGTTAATTTTTTTCTTTTTTAATTATGCATAGCTAGAATAAACTAATATGTTGCTTTTTAGTGTCCAGCTCAATGAGGCAGTGAGTTTGCACACATTCACTTCATTAGGCGTGGAAGAGGCACAGCATGAATGGACAGACATTGAGCTTACTGGCTCAAGCTCTAAATAAATAAGCTACACTTTCAGGTTTTAATTTTGGCAGTTCATGTAAAATGTATGAGTACTGCGCTCTTGCAAATACCCAAATGGCAAAGATAACAGCTTCGCTGGAGAAGCACAGCTTTCCCTCCATTGACTGCCTGAATAAAACAGATTTCTTTCCCGCCATGGGATCTCAGTTAATACTTTTGGTTGAAATTTCTCTTCATGATGGCTCACCTTCCAGTAAGTAGTCTTGTGGTGTGTGTCTGAAGTTGGGTTTGGAGGATCTAGGTTTACTTTCTTTCCTGGTTTGTGCTTTCCCTCACGTTTTGAAGCTGATCCACCTTGCACAGACTATTTAACTGTTTAGCCAGGAAAAAGGAGCATATTACCTGATGTCTTGATGCACATTTGATCAGACATCTAGCTGGGACGCGGTATGAACAAGCAGGTATGACCATAATGAATTGAGTGCCAAGTGGATCAGCCACCTAGCATGTCCTGCAGCATGGCTATATCCACCATCAGAGGGACAGATGGAGAAATCGAGCTTCTCCTCCCTCCAGGGTGAATGTCCCCTTGCTGCAATGTTGGGCAACAACTCTAACACCTCCTCTTTGCAGACTCTGTGAGTGCTGCTTTTGTTTAAAATGCCTGAAATGGAAATGAAATCTTCTTCCTGGACAGGAGGTTTCACTCAACCCAAATTTCTATGTCTTCTGTTGTTACTATCAGAAATACTTTGAAGTGATCTACATTGGCCAGTTACATTTTGGGACTAAGTAGCTGGGATGCACAGCTCCTGCCTACAGGATGGGTTTATAATCATGACAGTACTGGGGTTCAGCTTCAAGGAACATGGGTAGAAATATTACAGCCCTTTTAAATATTTTCAAACTATCCTAGAATCAACATTTAACAATAACTTAAATACGACTCCCCAGTATGTCTCCAGATGACTTTTGCCTACCTAATTTAATTCTAGCCATTAATATAGTTTAAGTCATTAGCATCTTTTACTAATATGTTTTCTGCTTCAGAAACTTGGATTATTTTTTTCAATTCAAGCTATTTCCAAATGCTGATACGCTGAAAATACCCACATTTGGCATGGGACATGGAACCCTCTCAGTATAACAATATGAAGAGCATTCACAGAATCACAGAACAGTAGGGGTTGGAAGGGACCTCTGAGGATCATCTAGTCCAAACGCCCTGCCAAAGCAGGTTAACCTAGATCAGGTTGCACAGGATCGTGTCCAGGTAGGTTTTGAAAGCCTCCAGAGAAGGAGACCCCACAACCTCTCTGGGCAGCCTGTTCCAGTGCTCCGCCACCCTCACAGTAAAGAAGTTTTTGCTTATGTGTAGGTGGAACTTCCCATGTTCTAGCTTGTGCCTGTTGACCCTTGTCCTGTTGCTGGACACCACTGAGCAGAAACTGGCCCCATCCTCTTGATACCTGCCCTTTAGATATTTATAAGCACTGATAAGATCCCCTCTCAGTCTTCTTTTCTCCAGGCTAAACAGACCCAGGTCTCTCGGGCTTGCCTTATAAAATTCTTCAGATCATTCACAAAATCAATTTTGATTATATCCGAACAAGTATTACAACACTTTGCACACAGCGCTTTACAGTTTTAATACTCAACCATCTTGGCAAGCCTTTTCCTATTGGAAATTTGCTTCAAAAGTAAAAGAATTGCTACATATGTGGAAGAATTTAAATACAAATTATAACTTCATGTAGATAAGAAAAATACAGGATACATATTCAAATAATATACAGTGTAAAGAAAATGTCACAATTTTCACTTACTTTCTTTGTTTTGTCCATTGCCTTCACTATTGTTATGTTCAAGTCTTCCAGGACAGATAGAACATTTTCATACTCTCCTAAGTGCTGGGAAAAATATTCTAAAAGAAGAGAAAAACCCACATCACCTGTTAATGACCTGAAAAATCAGTATTTCATTAAAGATCAATGTTATCAAGTCTTAATTCAGTTATGGTATTATTAACTATCTGAATATACAAAATGAACAAGAGTTACAACGAAAAGGATTATTTTCCTTTCAAACTTTGTATTATATTATTTCCCCTCCAAATCATTCCTGGAGTACCTCAAATATGAAAATCAATGTTTCAAAACATTTTCTTTCAATAAATGAGTAGCCAAATTGACAAAAATTTAAAATATCAATTTGAAAGCTGAAACAGACCTATTTTTGAAATATCTGTATTTTTCTAAACTGTATTTTCAATCTAATAGTCTATGTTACAGTTAATAGTAGGAAATTAAGTATTCATGTATATGTACTAAATCTGATTATATCGATATAAAAATGAATAATTCTGGTAAAGTCCTTAGAGGAGTAAGCTCAAGTGGAGGCTCTTTTGAGTCAGAGTCAGCTGAAACCAGCTGTTTCTGTCTGAGAAATGAAAAGACCATGAGTTGGCCAGATAAGCCTCTAGTCCCAGGTACTGGGATTATATTTTCAACAAATACAGTGCATGCAAAATACTTTCAACAAAAATAATGGAAATAACATAAATTGCAGGATGTCCTTGCATAGCTGCTCAAAGCAAAGAACATTTTAACGGAAAGTGCTGATGTAAAAGCAAGGAGCATAACTCACAGGAAGGAAAAAGTGTGAAAAGAAAAGAAAGAAAATTATGTTAAAGTTAGAAACTGTGTTAGACAAGGCATTTAGACATCAGATCAACCAGAATAGCATGAGAAACAACATCTAAATGGCCGAGAGGAAGAACAAGATTTTTATATGATTTTGGTGAGATGCTCAACCAGCAGAAGTCATCATAGCCCAGTTCCCTTCAGCTGAGTCTCTTGTCTTATATTAATAAGCCCCAGGCTGAGGTGCCTCTGAGTAGGTTTTTGGCCATGGGTAGAGCCATCCTGTGGGTGAGTAAATGAGATGGCATTCAACTTGACAGCATTTTTAACTTTTATAGGTCTTCAACGTTGTTGACCACTGGCAAAATTTATCAGTTTACCATCTTTCCCTCAGAAATAGGCTGTTTTTGACAAGTAGAACTGGTTTTATTGACATTTTGTGGGAGGACTTGCAGAAGTTTTCTGTGAATTATTTTCTACTGCAAGCAGCATTCCTAAATGAGGTGCTGTAAGATTAGCTGGAGAGCAAACTGGGTTTTGGGGAAATGACTCACAGCCCAGAATGGGGTATGAAATGGGCAATGGGGTCAAATTCCAGGCATTGCAGTTTTTTGTGATGAAGGATGATAGAAATTGTCAAACTGCTGTTCTCACTGTCTCAAGTTAGAGGAAAATAATGAATTTTCCTCCAGTGGGTTACTAATATGACAATCTCTTTCAAAATCACCGAAGCACTCATACCTCTGAAACTGATCAACTAACTAGAAAAAATATCTCACATGAAAGGAAAATAAGATAAAAGTTATCTATCTATCTATCTATCTATCTATCTATCTATCTATCTATCTATCTATCTTTCTATCTATCTATCTTTACATCAAAACAGGTCTTGAAGTCTGGATAATGTAAAATAATGATTAGGAAAAATATTTTCAAAGTAATTTCTGTATGTAATGAATGACAGAGTCTGAAAAGATTATAAGGCATCTGCGTTTCCCGGGAGTTCTTTCAGCGGAAATTATTTTCTGTTTGAGCTACAAAGACTGAACAGAAAAAAAAAATAATCACATGGTATATCCACTTGCACAGGGCTGCTGCAGGCATAGATTATGTTCTTGTCCAAAAAGGAACTTACCGCAGAGCTCTTCGGTGTCAAGATTGCTGGAAAGATAAGAGTATAGAAGGTTAATGAGCTTAGTAATGTTTTTTGTTGGATTGGTAGAGTAGGACCCAAGGATTAGCCTGACTGGGACATAAAGCCTCCCTGCCTGGGTTGTAGCAGGAGATGTGAGTGCCTGGCCCCTGCTGGCCTTCCTCTGCTGCCTTAGAGAGGCTTTACCCAAGCTGAAGGAAGGAAGGTGCCAACAGGAACATGACCGGGAAGGGAGGTTGCACCTGCAGCACAGCTACAGACTTTCTGAACCCAGCTGCAAGTGCAGCCTCACTTCCCAATCGTGTTCCCACTGGCACCTTCCTACTCACTGACAACCCTCTTTGAAGTTCCTCACCAAGCCTTCGAGCATCATTGTGCAGAGTCACTGCTCCTCAGGCTTTACACATTTTGTCCCAGCACTGGCAGAAATCCATCTATTCACCAAAAATTGTTTTTCCCCCCACCCTTCTGCCTTTACTTCTCTTCTGTGGCTGTCACGCTGGACAGCATGGCTCAGAGAGCTCAGCCCTCCATGTTAAATGAGGGAAAACCCAATAACTTTCTCCTGTTGGCAATCCTCCCTGTGCAATAGTGCCCCATGGGAGAGACAGTGAAGTAGAAGGATAAAACCAGACATAGCACATCAGCACACATAATTTCTAAGAGTTTCTGGCCATACAAAACCTTTCCACCAGTACTAATATCAGGAAAATTAGTGATACAAAACGTATAGCTGTATTGCCATACTCCCATGCCAACATTAATAAGCACATAAATGTATCTGTTAATAACCACATACAACTCAAAACTGGTCACTTCAGATTTCATCTTGATCAACTCTTAGGCAATATTTTCTCTCTTAAGCCGTATTTCTTTCTTGAGACTTTAATAGTCAAAAAACATTTGACCTACAATTCAATTCTGCAAGTTAGCATATTGACTTTCTTCCAAGAAGAAGAAACTGATTATTAAAGAAACTTAAAAGCATTAATGTCCTTTGTGAACCTTGCTGAAGGCTGAATATTGAGTGGCTGATTGCACTTAGGATTTTTTCACTTATCTTTTTAATGGGATTTTTTAAATTGACCTTTTAATAAAATGATGACACAGTATTATCTTAAAGTCACTTTCACCAATGCTAACTTCCATACATCTGGCTTTTATTTCACGACAGGGAGAAACAGAAATTGCAGGATCCTGAGATGTCACAAACTTGCATGCTCAGGGCTACAAAAACTTCTGAACACTTTTAATTGATGAAGTAAATGAGATTTTCCCACAACTTTTAGTAACTGAAGGTGACCTTATCTGCATTTGAACAGGCCAAGTTGGATGGCTGCACATGAGTCTGGCATCTGATTTTTTCAATGACCTTGGTGGCAGATACAATGAAATTCGTAGTTGGTAAGAATTGGTGCAGAAGCTGAGAAACTGAACCCTTAGGTCAACAAACCATGTGGTGGGAAAAAGTGTCTGTGACTCCTTAAGGCTGTTCACCACAGATCACTATGGCATCGATGATCAAATGTGTCTTAACAAGCACTTCTGCAGTTCAGTAGTCATTTTTGGAACAGTCTAGACACTCACTCCTTGAATGCAAACTTAAAGTCTGAAAGCTGGAAAATTGCCTGAATCAAAAAGCAGTGACTGAACATGACGATGTTAAATGACACAAGTTTGCTGTTATGATGTCTGCTCTTTATTTGTCCCTGTATTTTCTGCCCCTTCACATCACCTGTCCTAATGCCTTCTCTTTGTAAAAGACATTTCTGCATTTCTTAATGTATAGCTTGATAACTGTGTTTAAAACATTGTTAGCCAGTCAAATTCACTCTCTCTTTTCAAATTTCATATTAAATTTGTTCTGGTCCTCATTCTTCTGCAGTAGTCTCAGCAGTGTGGTAGCAATATAGTAAGGGAGTGGCTCGGAGGCTTTCAGCATTGCTGTCATCAGAACATCACTGTTCTATTGACGTGAGTGATACAGCTGCAAATGAACTATGAGTGAAAACAGAAAAGTATTTAGGCACTGAATTCATCTTCAGTTAGAACTGGGCACCTGAATAATGAGAAAAATATTGTCTGAATTGATTCATGCAGCAGTTTTCAGGATGCCTGTGACAACATAGAAATGACATAAAGAGCATCTATTTCAGTCTAGCATACTCATAGTGTTTCCTTCTCTATTATAAATATCCTCTGAGGCACCATTCTTCTTGGCATCCTACTTGAAGGGGATGCTGTTCTAGGCAGGGAAACTATAATTTTGTGTCATTGATTATTTCATTCTCTCGGAAAAAATAACATGCTGCTTCAAACACGGTTGTGAACAAACCTAGAAAGTCATTTTCTGTATACAAACAATTCTGAGCTCCCTGCAGGATGCTACAGAAACAATTAAAGAAGTTTGGAATGTATTTCACAGTACAGGAGTGAGGTGCACACCAGAGGGCTGTTTCTGCAAGGCAGTACTCAGGTTTAGAGGAGGCACCTGTTCCTCATTTCAGTGGGTACGTATGCCAAGGATGCTTCTGTTTAGACCTATAATTTGGCAATGCTGAACATGTTATTTGCAATACTCGCTGGATGATTCACACACAGGCGCCATGATAAGCACCCAAAGCATAGGGTGCAGCCAAGTGCATTCACATTATGTCAGCACCATCATTTTTAAACTTCTGCTCTTAGTTCGCTTTCTGACTACTATATTCAGACGTTTTACATGTCTGACTTTGTGTATAAAATGTTCTTTACCTAGTAACGAGATATTTTTAAAGTACTATTACAAATAGTCCACTGAGCAGTCCTGATCACTGCAAAGTTGATCATACCTGTTCTCAGTGACAGAAACATAAGCAAATTCCCTTGAATGATCTGTGTCAAAAGTGCCTATTTGTGGTACCTCTCGAAATGGCCCAAAATGTAGAAGTGCTCTTGCTCTGCCCACCACAGTCAGCTGTGAACAGAGGCCAGCCAGGAAGAAGGTTAAAGCTACCCCACCCATCCACTGGTGTGAATCCACCGACCCACGGTCCCATCCACTGACCTGACACATACCATTCTCCAGTACAAAAAGCAACTCTAGGCAGAGGGACCAGCAGAAGACCTGCATATTTTTCCTGGACCCCAAGAACAGGCAACTCTTCGGTATAGGAATTATATAAAAAGTATGGACTCTGGCATCTAAAGTAGTTATTTTATTGAAGAATCCAATATATGAAAGACTTTATGAACTAAATTTAGGAAATTCATTGCCATGACTATCATAGCTGGATAGCTTTCTTCTTCATTCTCAGATGTGAGAAGGATTTACTTCAGAGGCTTGAACCAACTCTTTTTTGGGACCCATCTGCATGTCTCTTTGCTAAATTTAGTTTTGGGGAGGAAAGTTTGAGGCTGATATCTCCTATTGCTAAGTAGAAGCATATAATTTGTAACTGAAAGGAATTAAGTGTTACTTAGACTGTGTAACTGTCATCTGTGGACAATCTCACCCAAAAACCTGTAAGCTCTTTGCAACAAGGAAGCCATCCCATTTTAAGTCAGCAAAATGACGTAAGTGCCTCAACACAGCAGAAAGTGTTGTGCAAAGGAGTCTTACGTGTGCGCTTCCATTTTAAGGATGTTCTGCTTCACAGCTCATTTGCAACAGCAGACATTTTCATTCCAGTTTTCAAGGTTTCTCATCAGTGGAGGCAAAACTGCCTTTTGCCATCAGTAGGATGCGGTGTTGGGACAAGCCCAGACATTGGCCTCTTGCCACAGAAAAGGGAGAGGAGGAAGAAGGGGCAAAAGTGGGACAGAGCTCCTGGGGCTGGTCCTTGGAGAGTCAAGCTTTCTGCTGCCTGGAGGACACTGCTGCTCTTCATCCCCCAGGCTAGCTGGACTGTGTAGCCTCTGGAGTTTAAAAGGCAGCATCCAGCTTGGCGTTCTGGGCTCTGACATGGGCAGTGGGGCTCCCGAGTGTTTTAATGGCCCACATTTTGCTGCACTGAATAATTGTCTAGTTTGCTTATGCTTCGGTCCAGGCCAAGTGATAACTTCAGAATCATCACTTACTGCTTTGAGTGTGGCAGGACCACAGGAGAGAATAAAGGGTTTTTTTCTGTCTAACACTTGCCTGAAAAAAACCCAACCTAGTCCTTCACATTAGGCAATGATTCACAGGGATGCAATGACTAACTACACAGCTGGCTAGCCGCCTTAATCATCCCAGCTATAGCAGTCTCTGTGTTGCTAAAAGAGTCTAAAAATATTATTAAAAGTTACGGTGCATGCTAAAATCTGTAGAGAACTGCATAAGGACTACAGAGCTATTTTTCAGCCAAGTCTGAATGTCACCAACCTCAACAAGGAGATGAGAAGCAACATCATGGTGGCTCTTTTGCCACAAGGAGCAAATTTCAGAGTTTTCGCCCTGTAGAAGACGACAATGTTCCAACTTCTGTTTTTGTCCCAAAATACTTTTTTAAAAAACTGAGATTAAATTATTTATTGTTACACAGAAAAAAAAATGTTTATTCTGGTTTATTAGACTCCTTGGAAATGCATATGTTGATAGATACCAAAGCTGCTGTGGTTCTCTGAGAAACCCGGAATATAGAAGGGACTAGGCCCTCAAATTATACCTGCTATTAAGCAATGAACTTACTGCTAGGAAGCCAATGTTACCTTCTGAAGAACTGAACTGAAATGAATTGAAACATTCTAGGTCAGCTCCATTTAGATCAATGCAATTGAAACTACTCATTACCATTTGATTTTCCTAGTGTGAATGATTCTCATTTTTTCTGCAGAAAGCTGAATTTCCTATTAAAAATAACCATTCATACGGAAAATTTCCAAGCAACTCTATTTGCAGCTTGTCTGTCTGACCAGTATATTAGGACTGTGTAAATCGTTCTCAGTGAAATTGTTTTGTTCAGTCATGAAATACTGAACTGTATAATCAGCTCATTCTGAGCAGTGTCTTGCCTTTTTCTCTGTACTTCATTTCCACACTGATTTCTGTAGCTATTGTCTTGAAAAGTCTGAGAGTTAAAGCCAATAACTGCAATTACATCTCTTAAATAGTAGCAAACACATCTTTCTGATGTCAGTGCTGCATCATGTGTCTGAAATTCTTATTTAATTGAAAAGATTAGTTTTTAAAAAATGGTATTATTTGCCCCCTGATTTTTTGCATTCAATAATTCCTTTTTAGAAAAAACACTTTTCCCTCACCTGCAGTTCACTTAATTAATGAGCCTGTCTGTATCTTATGGTATTTTAAAGAAATCTTTTTTCTCCCTCATTGTACTTAGAAGTTCATTTTTTTTCTTGTGTCCTTGTATTGAACTGTGATAAACCAGCAATAGCATGAGACTAAAATATGCCTTTCAGCTGAAACAAAAGAAAACCATCCAAGGCACAGATAATTACTATGCTGAGACTACTATTAAACTACTGAGGATTTGTCATTATTATCTTTACAACCAGAGCCCTGAAGGAAGCACGATGGTCCAATACAACATGCATTTCATTTGAGTTTCAGTGCACAGTACTGGGCTGCAGGCCAATGCAGTTGGATGGGTTCCCACGATTGCAAGGATAATGCTAACCAGCCTCTTGCTCTCAGACATCAAACTTGCATCCTTTTGGAGTTTGCTGTTAGGGCAGACGATCTCGGCATTTCTCTTTTGGCCCAAGGGAGGAACTAGGGCTCTGCTAATGACCACCTGGGTAGGTGGGAGGGAGGTGGATTCACTCTGAGGCAGAGTCCTAAATGTAGATGGCCATATGCACACTAGGTGTCCAACCTCTCCTGCCAGGCAAAGGAGCCCCAGTGTATTCAATGGAGTTGGTTTTTTTTTCAGTAGACCAGCTAGCAGGAGCCTGAGTAATTGGATATAACATAGGCATCTAGTGTTGTCTCAGAGGTTCTAGCATTCCTCCCACCACCCACGTCCCGGATGCTTCTCCTGTGTTATCCTGTCCACGTTGGGCTGATGTCTCAGGTGGGAGCATCTTAAATGCCTTGTGCCTGGGTAACAGTGCTGAAGCCTATGTGAGGAGAATTACTTCTTAAGAGGCAGTGAATTCATTGACTATAAGGGAGCCTTAGACACCATGCTGACACATACACATGCAAGTGTAAATGTGTCTCCATAGTGCCAAATCCCATCCCTACATGCACATTACATGCAGCATGACAGACTCCCCCAGATGCCCAGCATAAGCTCAGTACTGCAGGTGGCCAAGGCTCTCAGGTCCTCACCAAACTCATTTCTGGCTTGTGCATAGTTTAACTTCTGCCACGTACAAAGGCTTAATGGGACCTCCATACCTTTGGGAGGTTGCCTGTGCCCCAGGTCTGCCTCAATATTTCTAGCATCTCTCCTACCTTGTAACTATGATCCTGGCTCAGGACTTCATTTCACCGATGAGAAGAGTGAGAAAAACAAGTCTGATTTCCCACTGACTCATATGAGTCTGTAATCAGAAAAGCATTTATCACACTATCTCTCCAGCAGTGCTGCAGACTGAATCCCCGTGAGATCCTCTGCATATCTCTTACTTTGTAACTTTGCCAAATCTCTTCATTATCTTCCCTGAGGATGCCATTAAGCAAAAACAATTTCCATGAAAGTTACGAGTGAGGGAAAGGAAGGGAGAAGGATAAGAGTACAAGGGAGGTTTGCATTTGCAATGACTGCTAAAATCCATTCAGTAAACCATTAACCATGTCAAGGATTCTTGCTCTGCTGAAATATGGGCTTGTCAGAGTTTACATTAAAACTAAGCAGGGGCAGATTTACCAGGGAAATGAGCTGTAAAAGCATTCACTCCCAATAAAAATATGACTTCTGTTCCTGATTAGACGCAAACATGGGGGGAAGAAGACCTTCAGATTTGAATTCACTGTGTATATTACAATTCAGTGATTCAAGAGGGCCAGTAAATGAAATAACAACAACAAATTCTTCAATATTTTTCAAGTGGAAAGTCAGCAAAGCCAGCCATATTCCATGATGCGTCTTCCTATTTAACATGTAAAATATTCTTGTGCTCCAATATGCTCCTAAAAATAGTGCTTAGGAGAGTATGTTAAGAAACATAATGTTAAGGTTGGAAGACAACTCCACTCCTCAGCCTTAAACTTCTCAGATACTGCCTTCGTAAAGTCTGCAATTTTTTAAAGCATAAAAAGTTTATTGCAATTAACATCAGCAGTTCACTTCTATGGCTTTGAGCATCAGTCCCTGATAGGCTTTGCTTTGAGCTGTGTGTACTGATTGACACTCATGCCATGTAGTACAAAACGCTGTGCAACCAAAGTGAGTGTTTCATATTCACTTGATAGAGGTGTAAATAACCAGGAAGCTTCAAGAGCATGTGGGTCTTCAGCTTTTCAGCTGAATTACTTTAGCTATGACCTACAGACCACATCCTCCGTGAGCTGTGTCTTGTCGCCCTCCTTGTCAGCCCTGGGAAAGACATCCAGTGCCTTTGTAGCACCTGCATTTGCCTCCAGCACCCTTCCCATTGCTCCCATCAGCTCTGTAGAGCCTTGCTTAGCGCTATGTATCTTGGAGATGAGGTTGTGGAGTGAGAGGGGTAAGGAACCACACTAGGTTTCCTTCACCCTCACAAAACTCCTCTGAAAATGTTAACTCAGCTTTCAAGTCGAGTGCATTGAGTTTTTTTGAGGTCTCAGGATAAGCACTGACAAGCTCCAAACTATGACATTACAGATGTGTAATGCAGATGTCGTGTCAAATGTGTGTCAAATCAAGAGGCAAATATAATCTCCTTTAGTTGCTCCTTCCCTGCTCACAGCCATGCCCTCACATTGGTCTAACTCTGTACTGTGGTGGCTCGGCTCCTACTTGGCTCCACTACTGTGGAGCTCTTCCTTGGCCTCCTGACACCTTCAACAAAGGTTAAGATGTTAGCCAGCTGCTTATGGTGTGCTTATTTCTGGGCTACCTGCAAAACAATTAAACCATTATGAATAAGGGGAGAAGGATGATTGTACAACTCTAGGTTGAAGTTTAAGTCATTAATAAACACTGCTCTTGACTTCTTGCCTATGCTTTCATTCTTTTTAAGGGTCTTCAAAACAAGATATTTCTTTGCAGTAGATGCAAGTGCTAAGTGCATGCCAATAAATGAGAACCTGGAGACCTGGCTGTAACAGCCCAGACCTAATCACTGCTGCATCAACACAAAGCCTTTCCTTACACTGAGAGAGTGGGGACCCTCCATAACAGCTTCTTTACACTATTTAATTATATGTGATTGAATAGGCATTGCCCAAAGTTTTCATGACATCCTGAAAAGCACAAATAGAAGTGACTTTCAGTGGAAGTCAAATGCCTAATTGGCATTCAGCTTCAATCTGAATTAGTGACAATACTGGAAACTGTGTTTAAGGAAGAATAGTTAACACCCCCCTAAAGCAGTCACCCTGTGCTAATTACATCAGGAATGCTAGATGTATGGCTTTATCAAAGCATTCCACTGTCTCTTTATGTAGCTTTTGTAGCACAGTATCTCTGAATAATCAGAAGTTGCTTGTTTTACTGAAGAAAGTTAAAATTAACTTAATGTATATAAATTCTTGGTATTATCTCCCTGCCTTCATTAACAAATAGGAGACTGGCATTCACTGGGTCATCACATGGGCCCATTGGTCTGGTGACCTTTTGTTTCTTTGTGTTCATAAAAGGCTTTTAAAACCCCCCCAACTTATGTTAAGTCTGCCCATGGGGGGAATTTCTGTGTAACTCTGTGTATCTAGTAGCTGGTCTATAAACTAGTTATTACATTGGTTTATGGTTCAGTGGACTCAAGACCCCACCAGAGATTTAATTATTATTTATCTTTTTTGATTGCCAGATCTTACGAATATAGTTATTGTATTAAAACACCTTGAAGTAAGGTAAAACATTGTAGCAGTACTAAAATATAGGAAAAACTCCTTCCTTTTTGCATGGACACACTGCTTGACCTAATTTGGTTGCCTAGATAGTGATAGCATCATTAGAAATCCATGTTGTGCATGGTATATGTTAACTTACACAATTGTTTCTGGTTGTATCAAAAGAAAAAAGGAATGAAAGTTTACAAAAATCAGGCAATCAATTTGTACAGTGTGTCTTTAGTGGTATTTATTTAATATTTTAATATTTTTTGAAAGATTTTCAGCAGAGCTGAAAATGGAATTCAAATTTCCCACACTTGTGGCCCATGGGTATCACCCAAAGGCCACCTCTCCTTTTTTATGTTCAGGCCTTGAAGTATAAAGACTCATGCATACAGAGAGTGAGGTTTTGAATGCTGGCAGATCTAAAAGATTTAATGCAGGTGGAAACAACCCAAAATCTACCCTTGTCACAAGCTGGGTATGAAACCTTGAGATCTAGTGGATCATCACATGCTTCCCTAGCCATCTGTCCTAGGCGTTTACCTGTAGTGGAAATCACTGCAAAATCTCAATGCTTACAAGGTATTTCTGGGACAGGGAACTACAGTCTGCATTTTGTAAATAGTGAAGTGAAGCAGGGAGAAGATAAATGATCTGCCCAGAGTTTAAGAGAGTTTATATTTTAACTGGAAAAGAGAGACAAAATAATCTGTGAAAATCATCTCCTACTAGAGACACAACTGAGCAGAATTTCTCGCCCTCCCCTACTAAAAACCAGCCATAAACTTCTTAGAAATTATAGGCACAAGCCATGATTTTAATTTCATTCCCTTGGGTAATCTGCAAGCGAAAACATCACAAAAGAGGTGGTCTGGGGATTGTTTGAAATGTACATGATTCTCGTAATGCCTCCATTACAAAACTGCCCACGGTTCAATGAACGTTTTGCTACTTTTCTTAGCCAACTGGTTAATTTGAGGCATTTTACATAATCTGCCCTTTTCAGCAAATGCCAGTGAGTAAAGTTTTTGCCTCCTTATTATATCTGCTTGATATGATTTTTGCTGGAAAGCTATACTAACAAGGAATTTATATTACACTGTCCAAGCTGCCCGTCTTTGCTATATCCATCCGATATTTGGCAGGTTCCACCTTGTCGCGTGCCTGATGACAGGGCTCTCAAAAACTTTCAAAGGTGCTAAGGGAAAGCCTTTAAAATGTATTTGCCTCTGTTAAAGAGAAAGATCAAGTGGTGTAAAATAACTCTTCAGCTGACAAGTCAGGCACTAACCTTTTATCAGCTAAAAACTTAATGAAAAAACATACTCAAAAAGCTTCTTCTTGCTGTTTTAAATCTAAGCTTTAAGCATGTTTTCTTATTATCTATATCTAGATTCTACTCTGTAACTCTATATAAATGTTAACCAGTCAATAGAAAGCATCCTTTCTTCTGGTTAGAAAAGGTAATTTAGTAGGTTTTCTTAGCTTTCTACCTGTTAAATTCCCTGAAACACAGAAAAATATGATCATTCACAGCACGTATTCTCTGTGACTTTTGTGCCCTGCTTTTTGCCAGGCTTTTCCTGGACAGTGAGAATGATCTTTCTCTCAGATGGCTGCTGTGCCAGTTTCATTACCTGTTCTCAGCTAATAACTGTAGCACTTGACAAACTCTCACCTATTTTTCATGTATGACTACCTCCCAGGAGGAAAAATGTCATGTTATTCTCACTTTTCTACATATTTTTCAGGCCCAGAAAAATCTGCTAAAGAGAAAAAGATATACAAATAATAAATAAAATTTACAAATAAAAATATTTTACAGATTACAAAAGCTTTACAAATAAAAAGAAAAGACAACTAGATGTAGGACATCTATCTTTTTTCTTCAAAATCTTAGTCATCAAGGATATTTGCCTTTATCAGGATGCTCCCTGATAAATGCAGGCAAATGGAATCACGGTAAAATAAAACCACTCTCATGCAGGTATGTGGTACACATGAGGAAGTCCAAAGCTGTATGAATGAGTCTTTGGCTCTGAGTCTTTGACTCAGGATTAAAAATTTGCATGAAGGCCTTTAATCTGCTAAGCAAATTCCCATGGAATTCTAAGAAGCATGACATTCATTTTGCTAGGATGAAGCAGACTGCATACATTGCATTTGTTGAAGAGTCGTTGCCACTGATTTTAAGAAACCTGAGGAAATGAAAATGTTATTTTTCTTTCTTCTGTACACAGCACCTATTTATTTAGCAGTATTTCTGCAACCTTCTGCTTTGAATTTATAGCTTGTAAGTACTTTTGACAAACTACAGAAACATGGGTAATGAGGAAAATAATGACAACCTTCTCTTATAAGAGATAACCTGTTTATACTGCTTCTACTCCTGTGTTGTCTGTTAAGGAGAACGACACATCCTGAAAACCTGTTTCTCTGTTGCATCCTAGTACCAAGAGTGTTCAACACAGGGCAGTTTACTGGATGCTTTAGGAAGCCCTTGGGATTAGGAGTCCAATTCCATACTTCCATTTTGTTCTGGTTTAAATCTAATGATTCTGGGGAGTTTATGCCTGATTTACAGAAACATAAGTAAGATCAGAGCTAAAACATAAATCCACAGAGTTATTTAGGCACTTACTCCTAGGGAATATATTCCTCTATATGAATTAGGTGCCTGTGTGAATGCTTTTAGAACTGCAGAGAACAGATCTAAAAGAGGATTCCTAACTATAGGCATTTCATGGCTCCACATAATCACACAGACAATACTGCTCAAGAACAACACTTCATACATGTTTATAAAAAAGCAACCAATACTTTGTGTAATGCAGCCCAGAATACCATCTGCCCTCTTTGCTGCCAGGGCGCATTGTTAGCCCATGTTCAATTTGGTGTCCACCCCATCTCCTTTTCTGCCAAGCTGCTTTCCAGCTGGATGGCCCTCAGCTTATACTAGTGTATGGGATTGTTACTGCCCATGTACAGTACTTCAAACTCTCCTTGCTGAACTTCAGGAAATTCCTGCCAGCTCATTTCCCTGTGTCTTGCTAAGCCCAACTGTAATGCAGTTATCTAAACAGCCTAAGGGCCAGCACCAAACCAATTACCATGCCAGCACCAGACAGGATGGCTTTTTCTGCTCTTCACAGCATATGATTGCTTCATTTATTTTTCTCCCTGCTGAACATCTGGTCCAAGTGTTCATCTCATGTAATGAATCAGTGAATTGGGATCAAGAACTGAGGAACTCATACTTAAGCCTGAAGAAGGCCACAGCCCCTTTTCTTAATATCATGGGTGGGGAATACAGAAGGCATCCCGTTTCCACCTTGTGTTCTCAGTACTCAAATCATATTTATTGGAACATGCAGGTATTTCTACAAGGTTTAGAAACACTTTGCTTGTACAGTTTAGAGCCATATGACACAGCCTAGCTTCCCTGAAGCAGCTTTCTTCTTAGACTTGTTTTCTAAATTCAGACTGATGTCTTTTTTCCATTCTCGGGTACAGAGAGTAGCACTGCAATTGTAAGAAGGGGGCACTTACTCAGTATTGTGTGTATCAATGGTGTGAAAAAGTTCACGCAGTTCTTTTCCACTTAGAACTCCATCAGCAAAGTACGCCTTGAATTCGTCAAAGGACAGTTTTCCATCATCTGAAAATGAAGAAATGGAAAGCACCTGAGTTTCGTTTATGGTTTTGCTTGTTTACTTTATGCAGTAGAAAAGGAAAATATTAAAACCCTCTAGCTCTTAAGATTAAACATAGAAACTTTACATATTTCAGCAGAACACATAAAGAACATGATGCTAAATGCATCGGCTGTTGTATTGGAGCTCTCAGTTTGCCTGGTAACTCTTATTCTTCCACTTTCTTATCTTTAAAGCAAAGATAGTTTGTTTTTCATAAGTCTCTACTGACAAACACAACAGTACAGTTCCTGTCTTTGCCCTGATCTCATTCTCTGTGGCTTCTCCTTGTCCTGCCCCACACCTCCCCTACTTGCTCCCTGCCCATGTCCTCACCTCTGCAAGGAAGATCAGTGACCTCCTGAAACCAAGTGGGACATAGAAAATCCAGAGAAATGCAAAAGCAGAACATTTTAGTTCTATAAAAATTTCTTCAGCTATCTAGAGCTATCTATTTCCCTTTCCTTTCCTCTGCTCCCTGCCTCCCACATGGGAGACTGAAACTCAAGTGCACAATTCAATGGCAGCAGGGATCTGACTCTAGCTCGCCTCTCTGGCTAAAGGTGCTAATTAACACACTGCCCTGATTTGCAGCATTTTGATTCTCACTTTCTTTATAAAACACATCTTTCTCAAAAAGCTCTATGCTTGGTGTGTAATTAACAAAATACATTTAAAAAAAGTTTGACTCCTGGGGAATGGGAAGCCAGCTTTGTGTCCTCTTCCATTTGAAAGAATTTTGCTCATTTTCTTGGTCAGCATAGAAAGTAATAAATTTCTATTTGCCAGCATGTAATTCATCTGGAGACTACACCAAAACACAGGAATGAGAAAACTGGTTTGGACTTATATCAGGGGCCAGCCAAAACCCTCAGATGAAGTTTGAATTGGCCATTTAATATACAGTGAAGTCCAAAGAAGCTGACTTTATTTTCTAAGTATCTGTTCTCATTTGTTTTGGATCAAACCAATCATCGCCACATGGGTCCTGATCATCATCAGTAACATGTTCATGTAGTTAGGAAGTGTGCGTAGGACTAATGGGACTCAGAGGGAGGGAAAGTACCATATGGTAACATTTAGAAGAACAGTAATGGGATGTACACTTAACTCAAGATGAGAAAATCCTTATTACTATCTCTACAACATTATTTTGTGGAGTCTATCTCAACTGTTATCTTAAGTTAGCTTTAATTATAGCAAGCCTTTGACTACCTGGGGTAAAATCCTTGAGATGAGATGTGTTAAACAGATTAATTCATCTAGTATTTTCAGGATGTTACCACTTCAGATTGAGGCTTTATCCTTCTTTTGTCAAACTCTGCACAACCATCAATGCTTTCCAAAGGATATTCCAATAACTACTACAGCATTTCACTGCAGGAGGGATGGTACTTCTATCTCACCTCACTTACACATCTCTGGTATTCCCAGAGAAGTTACTATACTGCAGATTTTCCATGCTTTTTTTTTTTTTAATTATTATTTTTTTTTATTAGTGATGTCAGAAATGGATAGAATTTGGACAGCCTGTTCCACCCACAGGGTGGCCATGGCTGCAGTGACAGAGTGGCAGACTTAGGCTATTGTCTGTTTTGGAAAGAAGGACTCTGGGGTGCAAGGAAAATTAAATTGTGTTAACTCTGGCCTCTAATCATATCATGACTATTTAAAACAAGTATGACAGTCAGCACAATTAATTTTTTTCTGAGTATATGATTCAAGGCTGAGCAGAAGGAATCAGTCAAAGGAAGACATATAATTCTACATGCTGAAATGCCTGGATGTGGCTTTGAATGACACTGTATGGAAGGTGATGTGAGAAACCAACCAATGCTTGTCATTGGGATGTCAAAAAAATCAAAGAAAGAAGTTTGTAAATGGAAAGCTTACCCCACAGAAATCCATGAGATTTCATCAGGGATCCCTGAGCAACAGCCGACGTTTGCATCTGTCTTGAAGAATAACTGTCCTCTTTTCTTTGCTGTACAGGCATGACTTCAAACGAAGTGCATGGGTCAGGATGAAGCAAATCCATAACTTCATTAAAACAGTTTGGGCAATTTGTTCCTCAATGAGTAGTGTAATGAGTTTTAAATGCAAGACTGACAATCAGCAAACAAAAGCCAAAGAAAAAAGATACACCTTTTGCTTTTATTTAGAAGACATTTGAATGGTTAAAGGATAATTAGGTAATAATTTAAACTGATTGAGCCTTTGCTTTGAAGTGTAAAGAGTATTTTCATGGCCTAACAACAACTCCGGTTTTGGTAGCACTAAATTTAAGTTCACATGTCTCTTTCTTCTCTTTCAGTAACACACTGAGTCACCCATGGGGCACTCAACAACTGCTGTACTACAGCATGCACATTTGAAGAGTAGAGCTGAGGAGTTTCTTCACTCTTTTACTTGCTTTCATAATTTCTTTGACTTAAATATATGGCTTCAGATATGTAATCTTCAAGAGGTCTCAAAATGGTACAAAGTAAATGTCTGCTTCAACAAAAACATTTTGAAATGTTTAATACGAAAAGACAGATTGTAGCTGCAGATAATCATCATTACGATCAAAATAAAATGTCACGATCTACAAGAGCTAAAACCCCAGATAGCACAATACTATGTTGAAGGTAGGCAATTTTCTTTGACAGAGCTGGATGATTACCTAATTAAGAATCAAAATACATCTGCCATTTGGCACTGGTTACAGAGAAGTATCAAATACTGAGCGTGTTGAAACAAGCTTCGCTTCACAGCTATGCTTCATCTGGCTCATAGACACAATCCATGGTTTAACCTCTGTAGCTTTAGCCTTTGCTGGGAAGGGTGATTTGCATACACATTATACACATACTCAAGAAACTAGTGATTTTTGGCAACTTTCCTGAGATAAACATATTATGAGTTTACTCAAAGAACAGTCTGGGTGTGACACAAAACCTGAAACATCTGTTTGTTCACCTCTGTTCTTCATGATCATCGACTTTACATCAATCCAGAAAAATCAATGATCTGCCAACAGCGACTGGGCACTTTTGCTGTTTTCTTTGAATTCTTTGAATCCAAGAGCAGACATTGCCTTTTGCTTCATTGCCATTTATTCTCAATACCATTTTGAACATTATTGACATTGACTGACATGTTACTGGCAAAACCTGAGGAGGTTTGAACATATTTGGTTACTTACAGATTTCATAGAGCTGCATTTACTGAAGAAAAAAGCTCTGATTCTCCAGGGCATTACTGGTTTGTGAGTCTTCCTCTTGATCCTCATAAAAGTGCAGCTTGGTGGCTTTTGGTTATTCTGTGGAAATTTTGTTGGGTCACTCAAATGTGTGTGCTCTGTGAATCAACCCCTTTGGTACGGGCACCAGTGGAAGTGATAGGATGCTACTGCTGCACTTGCCTTATTTTAAAGAACCCTTTCTTTATGATCAGCAGTTTTTTGTCGGGCTAATGTTCACATGGTTTTAGAGACAGGCTGAAATCCCAAGATCACTGCAATCAACAACAATTTTTCTACTGGTTGTACTATCATGCTATTTTATACAGTTTTAGAATTCTACGTTTAAAAGTGTGATGTCCTTGCTCTGTAACATGGACATCAGAAGGTGCCAGGATACACTGTGCTCCCAGAGCAGGAGAGGAGGCTCATGCCTTAACGGGTGGCTGTTGTGCTGGTGCATACACTCAGCAGCCCAAAGCCAGGCAAGCCCACGGCCAAGCCACTGGGCTCAGAGTTGTTTCTACCATCATAACAGAATAGATCTGCAGCAGCCAGGCTTCCCCCTCAAGAAAAAGCTGGAGATGATGATAAAGTAGGAAGACTCTGCTAAAAGGGAAGAGCAGCCCTCTTCTTCCCCAGGAGAAAGAGAAGATAAATGACCCCCGTCTTGATGCAAGTAAAGGCAGGGCACGGCTCTCCAGTTATTCTGTGGTATTCCTGGACTCTGGTCAGTTCTGAACCACTAGTCTTGAAGCACCTTCCGTCAGCTGAAAGAAGACTGTTACTCTTGCAAGATCAAGAGTTCTCAGTAGATTATTAACTTTTTTCTTCTCTATTTTAACAGTCAGACTGTTTGCCGTTGGATTTCTTCAACACAGTCTATATTGGAATTTCCATTCCTGTGCTAACAGGAAGGAATTATATCATGAGGCTATACTAATAGGGCAGATATCAAAGCTGCATGGTCAGGAGAAGCACCAGGGTGACCTTTACCAATAACTGATATAATTTCACTTGATTGCAAATCGCTGCAACACTGATGGGGTGCCAAATGTCCCTCTTAGCATATCAGAAGAGAAACACCTCATGCAGACAAGCACATATAGGTGCTGCAGTCACACGTGTGGGGCAACCACTGTTGCCTGTGAGAAGGACGAGGTAAAAAATTGTCTTGATTAGGAAAGACTACATTTGGCAGTTTCAGTTTCCCATAATTCTTTACTCCCTCCCTTGCAAGCTAGGGACAAGATTTTACTTTTTGAGAGGAATTTCATGAGTTTCATTTTGTTTTAAATAGCAAAAGTAATTAAATAAACAAAGAACTTTCCTTTTAGCTGGAATTTTCTAAGTTAGTTCTGTGTGAAATCCACACGCTTTCCTTTAAACACACGGAGTTTTGTAAAGTAAACTTGACCAAAATTTCATTTGAACATGCAAACCTGAAACTTATTTCCAAAAAGGTCAATGTGAAACATCTCACCTTTATGAAATTGCTTTTTCTCCCTTGGGGTCTTCTGTTGCTTTTGTCAATATGAACCATATATATCTCAGAAATGCAATATTCCTTCCCTATGCCTTGTTTTCCTGCTAAGAAAATCACACAACCTTTTCAGTTGCAGGAGGAGTGTGGATCTGCTCCACACAGAGCAGAGCTGCCCAGCCATGAAATAACTACAGATAAGAGTTTGTGAAGCTGATCCTCTTGTGAAAGCTGTGCACAGTTGATGTTTCTAGTAACGGGAGGGTAACAGAATGATACATGTACTTGGGCTGGCAAAGAAAGAAGTCACCACCCCAGACGAAACAACATTTGTATGGCTTCTTTCAAACAGGAGAATGACTGTTTCTCAGCTAGCCCAGCTGTCATAAATCATTGTAGTATTATTGAGTAATAGCGATTCTGCAGGATTTCTTAGCTCTTTTGATGTCTTATTTTATATTGTCTTTGCAAGAACAATTGTCTTTCTGTGTTGTGGAAGGCTAACCTGAAGACCCACAGTCTGTAAATTCATAGTAAGAATGCTTTCTCCTGTAATACTTCTATTCATCAGCTTGATTCACTTTTTTGGATGCATTTTTTTCTGGATGTCAAGCAAGTATCTAGTAAGGTTTTTGATGACAAATTTTTGGGAGGTATTTTAATGTCACAGAGAGAATGAATACAACACCTCAAAGAGAATCCTATTAAAAGTGTATGGGAGAACTTAAGAGGGCCATGCCATGGACAGTAACATACTATTAGTTACCGTAAGCCAATACGTGGTTTCCCATAGCACAGAAGGGTGACACTGTAAGTCTAAGTATCCTAGTCATTAATGAAAGCTAATAAACTGTGTTGACAACAGTGTAAGCATGTTAGTTAAGTGTTCACATATCAAATAACCTTTCTGAGAAGGTACTTAACTTCCCAGTCTTAAAACGAATCTCCTCCCTATTAATGTGGCATGAGCCTGTGCGGTGCTAGATTAGCAAAGTGCAAGTCCCACGAGCAACTGATGGTTGAGCAAACACAATTAAGTAAGAGCTGAAACCACTTCAAGTTCATGGACTTAAATTAATAGAACTAAAGTGACTGAATTAGGCCACTTTTCTCCCAATAATATGTTGTAAAGCATCCATATATAGGTATGAATGCTCATGACCAAAGCCTCTGGGGCTGATGTAGTTTCGTACTGCTCTGGAACAGGCAAGTTTGTCACTGATCGTGTGAGCTGTTTCCCCCATTTGAATAGCAACATGTAAGTAATAAGCTGTGGGGTAACCACAGTGACGCTGGAAGTCTTCCTGACGATTCAAGTACTGTGGATCCACCAGGGTTGGGACAGAGCATGAGCTGACAGTCCAGGCCAGGACATGAAGCTGCAGGGGCTCTTTTTGACTCCAGGGGGATGACAACCACAGCTCTGCATCATACACTGACTCTCATCAGTCTTCAGGGTAGGCACATAAACATCTATTCCAAACACCATGAGGAGGTCTGTGGAGGATGCCAGCAGAGCTTGGCTGTGGTTGGCACGTAGCTAAGCTGCAAAGGGGAAGGTCCTTCTCCTCCCTACCCCAGCCCTCACCTTGGGATTCAGCTTGCACCATCACTGCCCTTGCAAGCCATTGACAAGCTGACTGAGGGAAGTAAGAAAAACACTACCGAATCTACATCACTACAGTGATGGATTTTGTGGCTCCTGAGGTCTCTGAAGGAGCCTGCCACAGAAGTGGCAATTGTTGCACATCAGCTGGGGCAGGAATAGCAACCAGAGGTGAGCTGCAGGGGTGGAATGACGAATGAACTACCCTCTCAGCAACAGTAAACAGTTATTCAGCAGGCTCAGTTATACATCAAACTGTACGGTAGATACAGTCCTTACTGTCCGATAGTTCTTCCTCGAAAGTTATTCTCTGTGATTTTCTCAATGTTGCCTCCAGATACCTGACAGTACACTTTATCAAACCTGCACAATACCTGTTTTCTGAGGACAGACTGGGAATGACTTGTCAGGGTTAAAGCTGTCTGAGCTGTGGCACTCTTCAATGCTTTCAGGAAAAGACTGAAGAGTGGCCCATGCTTCTGCAAGAAGTCACATCTGACTTCTTCCTGTACTTTGGCATTACAATGCTAAATAACTGCGAGCTTGTTTTTCCTTCTCATCCTGTATGATCTAACTCTGGCTATCTGAGTTAAGTATAAATACTACTGTGGCAACTGCAGAGCTACAGCAGCTCTTCATAGCCTCAGACATACCAAAGCTCACACTCTGGGTGATGCAGGGACATGGTAGTGGCTTCATTTCTCTGCTGGGGTATTTAGAACAAAGACAACAATGTAACTTGTCCAAAATTGTGCAGCAGTTCTGAGATAGAAAAAGTCAGGTTCAAGATCATGACTGTGTATACCAGCAAAAAAATCCAGTGGTCACACTTGTGGTCCTGGTAGGAAGGACCTTCCCCTGCTGCAGCCAACTTACTGAATTCAAATAAGGGGGAAAATATATATGGAAGGAGTATCAGTCAGTAGCATGAGGAAAAAAATTTTGATTAAGAACATAATAAAAATCTCATTACTTTTGTATATGTGTATGTGAGATGAATTCAAGGCTTTATTCTGCCTACTGACATGCTGAACAAATACATAACTGCAAAATGTAGGAAACAAGTCTGATTGCTGGATATAACCTATGGTGATTTTAAAAAGCAGTAAGATGGAGCTAACAAGTATTTTAAACATTCTTGTGAACACAATGACACTAAGAAAACACCCACATGCATCCAAAGTGCAAATCAAACACACATACCAAAATGTGAAAGCGCAAGACTGCCCTTAGGAACCCATAGGGAAGATCAGTGCACAACAAAATTACATTGCATTGAACCTGTAGAAAACACACAATGACGTGAGGGATGGCTAGTTTTCCTGTTAGGATGTTTAAACAGTCACTTAAAATGCTGAATCAATGATGGATTTTTTTTTTTCCGAAGCAATGGGGGAAGACACGTGGACCGATCTTACCATTCTTGTCTGCTCTTCTCAATATCTAAACAAAAAGAGACAGAGAAAACACAATCACTTTTCTTTTTTTCATATGGGTCAATAGTACACAATGCTGTATTTAGTGGGCATTTATAGTTTGAGCTCTGCATCGTATTTTCACATGGCTGAATAAAATTGAAAAGCCCTTAGTATGTCTCCATCCTTCCCTCAGAATTTTGCTTTAACTCCTTCTGTCTTGCATGCACTGAAAACCAAGCCCATAACAAGAACCAGCTTTATTTTCTAGTTTGTGCATGGCTTATAGGGATGATGTTCAGGCACAAAATCTGATACTGGTTGCAGGGTTGAGAGAAGTGGTTTAAAGAAGCAGAACAAGGATGATAGCTGGGAGGATGTGCTGAGCATCCGAGATGGTGAGAAAGACTCAGGGTTTGTGCAGGTAGAGGAAGCCAAGGGGTAAGTAGGAGTAAGTCAGGAGAGGAGCCCGCTGGCACGAAGGCATCAGAATGGGTGTGGGGGGCAGTGAGATCAGATGTGTGGGAGTACATCTGAGAATTGCTCTGATAGCTAGTAGAAACCGTATGCAGAAGAAAGGGAAGAGGGAAAGCATAGAGGTTTATAAGCTGGGAAGGCAAGGTGAGGGTGCCTGCTGCAGATCCTCTCCTGCAATACTTCTGCCGTGAAAACCGCATGTGACCCCAGCTCACTCTCATGGTGTGCAGGTCTGCCTTTTCCCTTGTCTCCCCACTGTGAATGGCACCTGCTGGAGATATTTAAATATATAGGTGAAAGTCTGTAATTTAAATATATAGGTGAAAGTCTGTAACTCCTCGTGAAAAATCTGAAAAGAATGATCCTTGGGAGCGCATCCTGTGAGGAAAGGTGGCAGAGACTTCCAGGCCCAGCTCTGCCACCAGCAGAAGGACACAGCACCAACCCACCCAGGGCTGTACACAGGTGCGCTGGCCCTGCCTTACTGCCAGTGACATGCCGGCATGCCCACACCTGTCCCTGCTGCAGTCCCACTGCAGGTACCACCACGTTACTCCATGCTTTGGAGAAGGGATCAAAGAGATAGGGAGTGGAAGCGATGGAGGGAGTCTTCTCCAGTTTCTCTCTCCCTGCTCTTCAGATGAGGTGGTTTTGCTGTAGCATGGATCACCATGTGACACTTCAGACATGGGCAATTGCCACGTGTTGTCATCCTGCTACAGTGCCATTCTACTTTGGCCTGAGCTATGACGGGGAGTCATCCCAGCAACACTAGAACAAGTCTAGGCAAGGGATGAAAGCAAATCTTCCAAACATAGTTTCGCTTGCTGCTATGAACACCAGTAAAGGAAAGAGGTTCAAAGTAGGCACATATATTTTTGAGAGCTGGCAGCAAGGAAATGTTCTCTGGTTTGGTAGCTGCTAGTAGTATCTGAACAGCTTCTCCAGCATGTGCCATAACTGCTCTGCTCTGAGAGATGAAACCAAATGAGAAACCCAAGGATTCAGGTGCCAAGCTCTGTCGGAGCATTGTGACTGTATTCTCTAGGGTGGGCTTGGCAGAAAACTAACAGAATTGTGACCCACATCCAGGACTTCACTGATGGTGTCTTAAGCTGAACTTTGCATTGGACCAAGTTTACAGCACATGAAGTACAAAATAAACTTGGTAAGATGACACCTTCCCTCCCTATATATCCAAATAAATCATATCTATTGCAACTCAATTTTCAGTGTGAGGATTGCACCTCAAAGTTTTAATCTTAAACTGGAAATTTTCTTCCAACAAGAACTAAAGACTAAATGCAGAGCAATGGAAAGATCATTAAAAGTATTATTAGAATGAAACAAAAATTCTCTCTATAGTCCTTAACAGGTAAAATACAGTCTGAGACTTCTGACATGTTTGGCTGGATTTTTCAGGGAACTGTTGCTAGTCTTTCTCACTGATAAGAAGCCTTGTTTCCTTTTTGTGTCACCTTAAGGAAAAGTCAGCCTGCTTGTCAAGGTACCCACCTCCATGCTGCCTGTATGACTTGGTGCTGCTCTGGAACTAGTAACTCTATGTTAAGAGATGGCAAAGCTGGTGTGCTGAAAGGTTTTGCAGATTTTTAGCTGCAACTGGAGAGCTTTGTGAAATTTGAGGAGGTTGGAAAACCACGATGGTCTGAGATCTAATGCCTTTCTTCTGCCCAGTTACACACAATAAACGGGAACAGTGGGGGCCCCCAAGTCAATACATACCAAAGGGGCTAGTGCTGAAACCCTGCTCCTCGCCCCGCAGGCGCCCGGGCTCAGCTGCCTGCTATGGGCACACATGCAAGCATCTCGGAAGGGAAAGAGCAAGGTGTGCTTCAGCAAGGTGGTAAATGTGCCCAGCATGGACCCACGCAATATTAGCAGATGACGAGTGACATGTGCCACGAGTGGCAAGGGCCCACGCAGAGCCACACAGGGTTAGAGCCACACCAAGTGATGCAGTCAACGCTTTGTGCAAGACTTCTATGTGAGCAAGAGCGCTGGCTGCTCTGGCTTGGCTCATGGATGCACAGGGCCGGGACAGCTGTCCTAGTGCAGTTGCAATCAACTTCAAGTGCCCTATAAATACAGGTGAAGGGTGGCACAAGTTTCTGCAGAAGTAACTTTTCTTTTTTATGTTTATATTCATTTTAACTAACTGATTTTATATATTAAGAATTTATTATTTAGATTTTGGATTATTTTTAGTTTTTAGAAAAAACAAACAAACCCTTAAGGAAATGTTAAAACCTCTGGACACCTGATAGGGAATTTGACAGGAGGTTGCATTAGAAAACAGGTCTCACCATCCTGCCTGTGCCCCAGTGGGACCAGGGCCTCAGTGTCTGTCCTTTCTGTGCAGCCCTACAGCCAACCTCTTGCTGCCTGGTCTAATACGCAGTTAAGTGTTTGTACAGGTGGAGGTACTTCACTGAGGGGTAATCAGAGACCTGCACAACCCCAGAAAACTATGGCATGAGTGTGCCCTCACAGGAGGAAGGGCACCCAGGGTCCAGTCCCTGCTTTGAAGCTGGCAGAGGCTAGGTTTGAATTTAAGGTTTTCCTCCAGATGGAGGAGCAGAAGTACGGCAATAGCCCCGCTCTCCTCCTCACCAGCCGTGAATGGCACCTGCTTTTCTATAAATATGAACCTGACATTGTGTTAAGAAATTGCTGAAAATTAAACAAATACTTTTGTCCTGAATGATTTTTTTCACAGTGAATTAAATTAAACGGTTTTAGTTTATCAGATATTCTGAGCATCTGCAGTTTCATAACCCGGTCCGCAGAGTTCAATTCAGGAGCTGTCTTCATCTGAATGTCTTTTCTCTCCTTCCTGGCAACCTGAGTTTCTCTTGTCTTTGCAATGCGTGCCTGTAAGTCTCCTGTTGCTCTTACAAGAGGTATTTATAAGACCAAAAGGCTGCAGTTTTCATTTTACCTTTGAATGGAAATAGTACAAGTAAACAAACAGTCTAATTTAAATGATTTCTCATGCAGCCATGAGCAGTCAGGAGATGCGCAGATCAGGATTTTATTGAAAGCTGCTTGAAATAATTTGGGGAAAAGGTTGGGGAAGTTAATGTGGGCATATTAGAGAAAACATCTAAAGGGTCCCTTAATACAGATCATGCCATTTCCAGCTGTTATAGTGGACTAACCCTGGCGTAAGTGTTGGTCTGAAGTAGATCAAAGTTGGTAGTAGAGTTATCAGAAGATTTGTAAGTCTCATCAAGGACAGAGGATACTTTGGGGATCTTTGCATGCCAGTTTGCCTTTTATCCCAGACTTGCATTGGACCAAAGAAATGCTCTTTCCCAGGCAGGTTTAGACAAACAAATTTACAGCTGCATCTTGTGAGATGCTGAGCCCTGGGTGATGGTCTAGCACAGCACCCTTGAGGGGCAGGATGGCTGGGAACAGAGGAAGGCACCTCGCTGGGCTCCCCCTCAAGGGGCTGGGGGGCTCAGGGCTGCACCTCAAATCCATCAGGGTCTAATGGGATGGGAGGTAGCCTGCACAGTCTGGGAAAACCTTTTGCAGGATGAGAAACTCCTCAGTGAAAAGCCCGANAAAAAAAAGAAAAAGAAAATGCAAACAAGGCATTTTGAAAAGTGACAGCGTTTTCACCCAGCACCTCTCCTAACCACCCCCAACTGCTCTCCTCACCCATGTGCGCCATCGGAACCAAACTCATCCCTCTCACTAACATTTTAAATGATGAAAAAAGAAAGGGGAAAGGAAGAGAGAAGAGGAAAGAAAAGCGAGGGGGAGAGGGAAAGACCCACAGCCTCGCTGGGCTTCACCCCCTTCCACCCCAGAGAAGAAATCACGGCTGCAGGCAAAATCTAAAAAAGATACGAAGAAAAACAAGCCTCCCTCTCCCCACGGCTCGCCTGCGTTGGGGTGGGGGGTTCCTGTCAAAGGCGCTGCGTACTCACATCGCGGAAGATGCGCAGCCCCGCTCCGCGCTCCGCCGCCATCCGCCCGCCGCCGGCACC
>VZZY01022041.1:16325-44029 GCA_013400335.1 Eurystomus gularis | reverse complement strand
CAGGACGGTCACTCGGGGGAGATCTTTCTTGAACCGCAACACAACACAACTGAACGTGCCGGGGGGTCTCAGCAGCGCGGCGGTTTGATGGGGTGTGTCGAGGTGTAGGTTCGGTGCATCGGACCTACAACTGATGCTCTCTGTTAACCCTCTTCCTGCCCCCAAATAGAGGAAGAGAAAGAGAAGAAGGGAGAGAGACTTATGGCCCTCTCCCCTCCTGAATGGGAGAGGAAGGGAATGAGAAAGAGGCTTCCAGATTAGAAAAGAAAACTAAAACAGCTTTAATAAAGATAATAATGATAAAATGGAAATATACAAATATATACAAAACCAGTATCGAACCCAACCTCCCCCTCATGGCAGTTACGTCACCGTCACCACTGAGGCTGTGGAGCAGGCACTGGCAAAGTCCCAGACTGGGCTTAGTGGCAGACAGGAACCGGGTTCAGGAGCTGGGTTCAGGAACATACGCAGCGGGATCAAAGGCACAAGAAGGTCCAAGAAGGGAAGGCTGAAGGGAAGTGTCCAAGAAGGCCCCCAAGGGAAGCGAAGGCCAGCGGAAGGCAACGGTCCTGAAGGCAGACGGGAAGGGAAGGCCAGTGAAGGGCCAGTGGGAAGGGTTAAGACCCTCATGATCCTCAGCTTTATACCGAATATGACAAATCTTGGATGGAATACCTCACTAGTCAGTTTAGGGTCACCTGTCCTGGCCACTCCTTAGAGACTTCAGTTTTCGGATTCAGATAAGCAATCAAATCTGTGAGTAGAGTATATGTATAACTTACTGGTGATACTTTTTTATACCACTTCAGAATTACTTGAAGTAACATCTCATTTTTAACAACACAAGCAGGATGAAAGCTCTGAATTTTACCAGCTTCCCTATTCAATGATTTCCTTCTGACTCTGAGCAAGAGGCTGTGAGGTGGAGGAGAGGGGAATGTGGCCACCTGGTTCCCGGTGATGTGGGAGTACAGGTGCTGCCTTACGGGGAGGACAATGGCTTTGTGAAATACCCAGGTGAGGTTCTTTTTGTTTATTTGCATACTTTTCCTATAAATGTTTGGAAAAATCACTGAAAACCTTCTTCTGTGGCTAAAAATAATATTGTATTTAACCTAAACCCAAAGAGGTCCAGTTCACAGTACCTGCCGGACTCAGATACACACAATGGTCCTGAGCAGTCCATACACCCCAGCTCCGTTCCCCTTCAGAAGGGGGATCACAAGTTTATTTGTATCGCAGAGCTTTAGCCACTAATTAGTTGTTAAACTTGGGAGGACAGTTTCTATAAATCTGAAGAAGGGAGTGAGGCTCCACCAAAGGGTTAATTCCAGTCTTAAGGGTCCTGGTCTATATTTGCTCTGAAAAAGCCATTGACAGAATCATTTCTGAGCCTGTTTAATTTTTTCAAGTGCTTGAGTCTTTTGGGGGTGTGTAAATAATTACTGATTCTTCTTCCGTGCCTATGTACCTTCCCCCCAATGCCAACCTATGAGTAACATGTTTGAAACTAAGAGAGTGAGGACTGCCACTGAGAAAAATGCCACCAAAGGCTTCCTGCCTCACAGCTGGGCCAGAAGTAAGCACATATATATATACCTAAGGTCTGCTTTAGGTGCCCAAATATTTTTCTAG
Organism: Eurystomus gularis; assembly: GCA_013400335.1. Lineage (NCBI taxonomy): Eukaryota > Metazoa > Chordata > Aves > Coraciiformes > Coraciidae > Eurystomus > Eurystomus gularis. The sequence continues at coordinate 42,391 of VZZY01022041.1, read as the reverse complement.
GTGCAGACCATTATCTTTGTATGCAACAGGGATTTAATTACATGAATGCAATACCAAGATCATGGATCTGAGAAGAGTATCTTCAATTCATTTCTGTATCTGCATTTCAGGAAATTTGAAAATATTTTTAGCAAAATTGTATTATTCCAATGGTTTTACAAAAGAATTTTCCCTCTACCCTTCCCAGGCTGCCACTGCTCCTGAGGTACACATCTCCCATGAAGTCATATCTGATGTGATGATGCCAGCTCTTTTCTTTGCTTTTCGGTTTGAAAACCCCTGGCAGTTGCTGAAATTCTGCTGTCAGAAATGGCCACCTGGCTTATTCCAGTTCAGTGATTTCATCACTTAGAGCAAGGCTGGCAGATCTGAATCTGTAGGCAATCTGCTTTTGCCAAGATGGGCAATATTCACAGCCTGGTGGCGCATCTCCTGGTACTTCACACCTAAAGGAAAGTCAAAGCCTCATCAAGGTCTTTTTGACCTATGTTTGTGATCATACTGTTACAGCTGTAGCTGGTATTCTGTTTTGCTTTCAGAGGATTTTTTTCAGGATTTTTATCTGCAGAAAAAGCAGATATGGAACCACCTTATTCTGAAAAAGTCTCCAGCAACTTTATATTGCCAGAGTATTTGGTGACAAACACTCTATTTGCTCTCTAGCTGTTACCATGTTCAATCCTAGAATAATGCAACAAAATGCAAAAAAAGAAGGGGGTGAATTAGGACATGATTTTCTCTGTTATTGAATTTAACAGTAATTAATAGGTCAATAATTAATATAATTAATAGGTGCCTACTTGAAATAAAAAATCAGTTCTGCTAAATGACAGAACCAAAACCTTTAATCCAAACAGAGTGTAGCTTTGGAGAAATTTCTATCCAAATGCAACACTGTCCTACAAATCAAGATAATTTCCAGTAATGAATGTCAAAGTTTTGGTCTGTTTCTGAATATTGTACTTCTCTGGAGAAATTCTGCATAACATATTCCCAGAGAAGTTCTACGTACAGATAGGATTTGAGACTGAGAATAGCAGTAAGTGATTTGGACAAACACATCCCACTAATGCTGTCTTTATCCCAGGGCCAGGCCCATGAAAGCTGGTTCAACGCCATGATGCTAGCCCACCCCCAAGACAACTAGGTTAAATTCCTGTCCATATTGCAGACCTTCTGTAGGATCCTACACAAATAATTTAGTAGCACTGGTGTGCTTAGCAGCCTCTGGATCCATGAATTATCTGCAAACTTGCTGAGGGTGCACGCTGTCCCATCATCCTTGTCATTAATGAATATGTTATATGGTACTGGCCCCCGTATCAGCCCCTGTGGTGCACCACTAGTGACTGTCCTCCAGCTGGCCTGGAGAGGACGAGGGAACTGGGACTGTTCAGCCTGGAGAAAAGAAGGCTCACGGGGGACTGCATATAACTATACAGATAGGGGCAGGAGGAGAAAATTCTGCAGACATGCATCTGATCTCAAAATGTGGTCGCTCACTGCAATACTAACAGGGAACTGTAAGATTTTAGGATTTGTATTCTACAAAGGCCAAAATAAACAAACTTAATCACCAAAGGAGGCAGTAAAACAATAGCGACATTGCATGTGTTTCACTGTAAGAGACATTTGTAGCATTCAGGGATTGACTGTACAAATTACTTTAAAATTAATCGGCATTGCAAGACTGATTTTCCTACATGGGATACATATCCTCTCTGTGAAATTTTAAACTGTAATAGACCCTCAGTTAAAAAAATACACAGACAGTTTATACTTTTTTGGTCTGTCTCTGTGCTGAGTTATATTAATACAAGAAAAGAATAATTGTATTCTTTGGTGTCAGTCTGTTGAGCTGTGGAGAGCCCCCTGAAGCAATGCTGCTGCTGTGAGTAGAGGATCTAACAGCATGAGATAAGAAGTTGACTCCTTTAATTTCAGCTAGCATGAGAGCTGTGGGAATCAATTGCTGCTTGTTCTTTTCTTTTTTTCCTTTTCCTCTTCCCTTTCTTTTTCCCTTTTCACTTTCCTCTTCCTCTTTTCTTCCTCTCCCTTTTTCCTCTTCCTTTTCATTTTCCTTTTTCTTTTTTTCTTACGGAGCTCTAAGTGCACATTCCTTCCCTGTGAAGATTTTAATCTGAAGATACAGTTCCCCATGTCATTATTGGCTTCCTGGAACTGCATTCTGTGTTTGAGGATTGAGCCCTGAAGTACGTACAATATTGCAGTGGATGGTAACAACATCCACTGAATACTTCTGAAGTATGGGAACAATTATAGGGGAAAGAACATTATGTATTCAAATCCCTCAGGCTGTTTTGAAAATCATATTCATTATTATTAGCGAATGTCAGTGACTTAAATTGTTATTACTAAGGCATTCCTCATAAATATTTATGCCAGGCATAGCAAGAACAGTCACAGGCATTTCCCAGTTAAAAAAAAGGAAGACTGTCAACCCAAATGAAAAACTTGCTAATTAAAGTTTCGGATCTTATTTTTAAAAATGCACACTTCTGTGAATCTCCCCACTGTCCAAGTGAGAGAACAGTTTGGCTGGACAAAATGTAGCAAATTTGGAAAGGCTAGTTTTTCATTTGGATGGTAATCAGGAATTCTGATATACTACAAGAGGACCTGACTAACAAAGTTAGATTTTCCTCCCCTTTGGATATATATTACATGACCAGATATAGGTATTTCTAATGGACATATATCAGTATTTAGATGAGTTTATATTTAGATTTTTATTATTCTGCCATATTGGGACCTCTCCAAATCTCTGGCATTTGTGGCAATTATTGACAAATAGAGCAGTACATAAATGGATAGAAAGTTAATATTTTCATTGCAGACACTCCTAGAAATCAGACAAATGGCAAAACTCACTGGCCAATGACACAAATCTCATCACTTTTGTTAAAAAAACCCACAACATAAATATAATTAAATTCTACCTCCCTCCATACTCCTCAATATGTGTCTTCTTTTTACCTCAAATCATCTCCTCAGTAGTAAGGGGATAATAAAAGCAGATATCCTGGAGACAATAAACCTATACTATCCAGTTCCTTGTGATACACTGCCAGAGTAATTACTGGGTTAAATTTCCATCATCTTTGCCAGATCATTGGGAGCAGTGAATCTGAATCCCATAAATCCATATTACTAATATTACTGTCTCATAGAGTGCATTCATTGCCTTGTGGCTTGTATCATAGAAAGACTATTTTCAAAAGGTCATTGGTATCTGGCATCTAATTAGGGATTGTTCTCAAACTCTTTTGCTATTCCAAAATTGAAAAGGGTTGCAAATGGAATTGTCTGTAGAATAGAGAGGGTTTGTTGCTAATAAAGAATTTTCCATCTTAGAAAAATAGATCACTAAAAAGCTGTTCCATAGTCATTGTAACACTTGACTGAAAAGAATCTAAAGTGACAGGATTCTATTACGCCTCAGACAATACTAGCTTCCTTCTTCAAAAGTCCTTTCTGTTTTAAATTTTTTTTTTTAAATATATAAGCAGTTGATTATTGAGAATAAAAGATTTCAGCATTGCCTGTTGTTTTTAGGCTCAGAGAACAGTGCCCTTCAATGAGAAATATGAGCTTTTTCACTGGAATAGGGTATTTTTTGCTCTTCCTCCCATCTCTAATTGATATTAAATACTATGTTAACTTTTATTTTTAATCTGTTCATGCCAGGCTGCTCTATCGAGTTCTATATAGCTACTACAGCTGTGCCATCTTGTGGTCTGCAAAAAGCTTGTAATGTTTTGTAGCTTGGAAATTAATCAGAAGTGTAACAACTTGTCATTAGCCACAGCCGAGGTGGCATGAATCAAATGGCACCCCCCTAAGCAATGGTCCCAGGACTCTGCCAAGCAGAGGATGCTTCACAGGTGGACACATGCCCAAACCGAAGTTTCAAGTCTGCAGGCTCCTGGCTTGGCAGGCAGGGAGCTCAAGGGCTGTCATTGTCCTAACGTCCAGAGGTCTTTTCACCTTGGAAATGCACACATGTCCTACCTGGACTCTCAATAATACATAGCAAAAGTGTATGTAAGCCTTTCTGTAAGATCCTGCATTTTTTCCAAAGCAAAGGATTTGTAACCAATCCTCTGCTATTGCAGTTCAGCTTCAGCTGTGGATCAGAATATACACTGAAGTTAATTATTTTGGGCTTGTTGCTTTTCTTCTTGCCATTCTTTTTACTCCTTGTTTTTAAGAGCATCATACGGGTCCACAGGGACTAGATGGATTTGATTCCATTTTCACTTGTAACTCCAGAGCTAAGAAACTGCTTGTTCTGATGTGCGACTGGCCTTTTAACCCCAGTGTTAACAACCTGTGCTTAGAGAGCAGTATCTCCCGCTGAGAGGAGAAGAGGTGGTTTTATGTACTGCCATGCAATTTGGTGTCCCTTGGGCTTCTGTATCTCCAACTGCAAATTAGAAATGCCTTATGGCTTCTGATGGTTCCTTTTTCCTGCTGTGGGATGGCAGCGTTTAAGGTGGCCCTTCCATATGCTGACTAGCTGCTGTCCTAAAATTGCATATGCTTTTATTTGCCTCTATTGGGAGACAACTCTGCTCTCTGATAGTTATTTTTCCCCCTATTTTCCAGCCTAAACATAAACATTTCCAGTTTATTCCCATGTCTTGCTGTGTCGGCTAAAAAGTCCCCTGCCTTCCCTGATGTTTCGTCTTGATATTTTTACAGAGAATAATTGCTTCTTCTCTCAGCCTTGGCTTTGCTAAACTAAGTAAAACTCTTGAGTGTTTCTCTCACTAAGAGAACCTGTCAGCTACCTTGTCATGTCTGTCTTCTCTGCACTAGTTCATGGTTGCTTCTTTTTCAAAGCAAGGGACAAGAGGTTTATGCCATCTTCCAGAAAGAGTTCACAAGGAAAATGTCATTATATGTTTTCTTCTCTTGGCTAGAAGTAGCTCAGACAATTCTTTCTAGGTACTTTTGCCTCTTTGAAAATAAATCCCTGGTCCATCATCTCCCCAAATGACAAAATCCCAGTCTGTAACACAGATCTTATTGTAGGTCCAAAGAGCATGGTCTTAAAACATATTTGATGGAAGCTCATTACACTGCTGTGACTCCATGCCTTAAGGTCCTCTAGTTCCTCCAGAATGATATTGCAGTCTTCTGCTTTGTCACATCTGCAATTTCAATTCAAAATAATGTTTTAAGGTTACACTTGAAAGCTATCTTTCTGTGTTCATTTTTTGCTTCCACCAAAACAGGAACCTGTTTTCTTACCCGTTGAAAGATGACCTGGCAGTGCTATCAGTTAGACTTGAGTCTAGGAGGTGTTGTGGTGTTTGTGTGGCCTTGCAGAACTATTCTGAAAAGTGTCTGTGCTTGAGGAAAAGTGGGAGGCATCACCATCCCTGCACTTGCTGGGTACTGAAACCCTCTCTGGAGCAAACATTTACAGCCCGGGTGAGGATTTCCCCAGGGCAAGGGAATGAGCTTGTGACACTGGGTCCCATGATGGGTGACACAGCTCAGGGTCCAGGGCAGCACTGTGTTCGTTTGCTGAGCAGCCATGGAGCATCTGATACAAAACCTCCACAGGAACCTATGGGGCTGGGGGACAAGGAACAGTGCAAGTCCTGTTACAGAAGATGACTAAACCCATCACAAATCCACAAGGATCTCTCCTAGTAACCTCCTTCTAGCATAGTAATTTTCCTTTCAGCAGAATTGAATTGTCATCTGCTCTGTTCCAAACCTCATGCAGTTTTATAGTTCTTTTATGAGTTCCTTTATCATTTGTCTAACAGACACAGTCCCAAGAGGCAGCACATTAAATGTTTTCCTGAAGTTCAGATAGATGAGATCTGCATTTCCTATTCAGAGCTCTTACACTTCAAAGAAGCTTAGTCTGGCATGATCTGCCATTGGTAAACACATGCTGCCTTTGATCTCATTTTCTATTAACCTTTGTGAGATGAAATTATAATAGATGTACAGTGTTTCTAATTAGAAATCAGAGTTCCCACAAGTCTCGTTTTTATTTCTACTTTAATGGTTTATTTTTGTTCCCTTCATATTTGCTTATATATTCATGAGTATCAATGCAAGTATAAATAAATATACATATCATGTTGCTGAAAGGTGGAAGATTAACAGCTGGCGTTGCTGAACTCCACTAATCAACAGATCAGGTACGTTACAAGCTACAGCCATAGCAAATGCTGCACTCACATCTGCCGCAGACTGTACTGGAGAAGTAAAGACAGAAATATCACATGCAAAGGGTCTAGAAGCGGGGCTCTCTGTGCCGCAGCTGGGCTGCTCGGCACAGCCATGGGCTGTCCTCCAGCCACACAAGCAGGTGCTCTGCCTCCAGTGGGCTCTGCTATCACGTCTCTGAATAGCATGTGGCTCTCAGATTCTTATTTTGAATAGTATACTCTTGTCTTAGCTCTCAGATATCTGTCATTTTGCTCCTCTCATCTGTTGCAATTTTGTTGTTAAAAGCACAAAAACCCTAAAATTTTCACCTGTTGTGGAAAATGACCCCAGCTGCAGGCACACTCTGGTCTCCCACCTGAACTCTAATCTGCTGTGAGAGGAGCTCCTCCTTTAATTTAGATTTTATTTTTTACACTGCAATCTAATACTGTCTAGCTAAAAGCCTTAGGGAATTTTCTCCACTCTCTCCTAATTAAAGTGCTAGAACAGCGTATTTTCAGCAAACGTGCCTTCTTCTGGCTTTCAGCCAGAGCTGGTTGAATAGAATAATAATGAGATTTGAATAATCTTTCCAACTTCCCACATTAAAGTGTTTACTCAGAACTAAACAAGTAAATCATCAAACATGCTTGTGAATAATGCATTGGACAAAAGTTGTAAAACATTAAGATGACATTGACAAATACTTGGATCACTCTCCCTTACGATGTAAAAGGAACAGGAAATCTAGGTTACCTTTTTAGAAAACAGAGTTTATATATTTTGAAGCATAAACATGGTGCCTATATTCATTTTTAATAATTTTGAGCTTATATTTAAATAAAAACCAGAATTGTAATCTGATGAAACAGCATGAAGTTGGTTTGAACAACATAACTTTTGTGTGTTTGTTTTACTGGCTTTGTCATCCCCAGTGAGTTTCTGAAACTGAATGCTGTAGAAATTCTGCATGTTACTTACCAAGTCATTAAAACAAGAGATTTAAACTGTGCAAAGCTAGCCTCCTATTCCCCTCTGCATGACATTCAGCAATTTTGTTTATTCTTTAGAAGGCTGTTGTGCATAGAAAGAGGTTTACCAGTCACATCTGGTTCCCATCTTACAGTCTTTTCTTTCCCTCCATTTTGCATTTAGACTTCTACAACTGAGAGGATATGAACAGGTTAAAAGAGAGCAGTGGAAATAAAATGCATACACATACACACTCCATCTGCACACCGAGCATTGCCCACACTAAGCCTTCCTCAAGGATAAGAATCTGGGAGTTAACAGGGGCTAGTAGTAATTGTTGTGTATTTGATTAAACCATGGAAGCAGGATGATGTCTTAAGATACCTACTAATGGGCTATCAGTTTCTACAAACGACAAATTAAAGCTGGGGAAGTGCTGACACAGAGAGCACACTCCCTATTGGCCATAGGAACACCAGCATGTGCACTGTTTGCAGAAGCTGGCATGGTCTGTTGGATGCTCTTCTCTCCTTAGTAGCACTGTGTGTTTAACTGGATCATCTTTAATAACTCAAAGCCCTTGGCTCCTAATCGTATTTCTCAAGGCAGAAAGTGACTGAATTATCAGAAAAGATTACAAGGAGGGGGGTTTTGTTCTCGTTAGTATAAGAAGAGTCTGTGATGGATATAATGCAAAAAAAAATTACAGAAGTGCCAGATTTATTCCCTTCCCCATCTATCTTTACTCAGCACTTGATTTGTCAATGTGAATATTCTTAGGCAATTCCAGTTTCTTGACTGAGAGGAGATTTAACATCTGAAACCCTTGTATGGATGAGAAAATTTATGGAGATGTATGGCAGCTGTATTTTTGCTCTTTTATCTTTTTATTTTTTAACATTCACAGGATCCCAGCTGATGTCTCTTTTATCTGTAACAGGCAAGATCCTCACAGCCCCAGGGCCTCGGTCCAGAGGAATCTCTTCCTTCAGCTGCTGCTGCAGTCGAGTTATCCTCATGTCAGCTTCCTTCCCACAAACCTTTTTGCTTTTTGCTTCACACTGTGCAAAGCATTGTCTGGACCATCCTGGTCCTGACCATCCTGCCTACCTGCTCAGCGGACATATGTGGAAAACAAGAGTCTGCGTGGGAGGTGGCATGCACCACAGGAACATCTGCACTGGAGTTAAGGATAGCTGGTGGGTGAGTTATATAAACTATCCTTTCACATTTTGTAGTTCACATTGAAATGGTCTGCACTGTGCTCCTTGGTTCTTGCATGTAGCAATAAAACGGCCATTTATGGCAGTCCTTAACTCTCAGCATAGCCTTAATTAACAACTAAGATTTACCGTCCCTTCTTGTTTAATGTTGTCAGCAATGAGGAACGTACAGGCAGTTGAACAGTAACCATAAGTACTTAGTGGGTGTATCTCACTTGGAAAGGAAGCAAATTAAATCTTAAGACATTTTTAAATGCTAAAGCAGCCCCTAGAAAAGAACATCACTGCTGTCTGGGAATAACTCCTCTGCTCACTCTGGACTATCTAAAGTAAGGGCAAGGATGTGTCTGTAGAAGATTAAGACCCTGAGCTTGATGGAGAGATTGTGGACAGATCTTATGTGTTTCACCAACTTGGTGAGGTGCTAGAGCTGCAAAGAGGGTGTGCACCCTCTCCTCCTTCCAAGGACAACACGCATTATTTGCTACACAGCTGACACGTGCACAGAATGGATCGGTCTTTACTTTATAACCCTAGTGTACTTCATCTGCTGCTGCTTCTGGTGTCTTCCTTCAGTGTGAAGGCAGCACTGTCTGCAGTGTGCGTACTCTGTGTAACCTTATCTTCTTGCCAAAGGTCAAAATTCCATATGTGTGCTCAGTAATAAATGTCTGTAATCTCTGGCAAATAAGCCTTGATTCTTGTGTTGGTATTTGTTTTACACTTGTTTTTTCCCTGCCCTTCAGAACAGAGGTTGGATTGAAATCTACCAAAATCAGCCTGGCAAGTATTTCTCAGCAATTACCTCTGACAGTTTCCCACCCACAAATCTTTCACATTGACTCCCTCTAGCCCTGCTGCGTCCTGCCTGTACCTCCACCTGAGCATTACTTCTTAGTTCTTTTCCCTGTCTTTGGAAAAATGGACGTCCAGCTAAAGCAAACCTCCATCCACTTCATCTGTAAGAGCAGACAGGGAAATTACACAACAGGTCTGTAATGCGACTCCATCCTCCCTCTAATTCCCTATTAACCTCAAGAGAACCAATTAATTTTTTCACCATGCTCCAAATACATCCGTTCTTTGGAAAGCTTTTTCCTGTTAATTGAGATACTGTCTGTGTATTTTGAAACTTCAAGCCTTACTCCTCCCTCCTAATTTTTTTAGTTAAGCTTCTTTTCCTAATCTACCCATTTCTCTCTGATCACCTCTTAAAAAGCAGAAGGGCCTCATTTTAGCTAGCATTCACTTCCAACATGCAAAACTAGATTTAAAGCTGGGGTGTACTGTAGATTTACAGCATTTACTAGCATAGTTTGGTATCAGTATTTAACCCTTAGACAACCTGAAAACTATGAAATACCATATACATAGACCTGTAATGTCTGTATTGTAATACACTTCCATACTGGCAGATGGAGTAAGAGACTCATACCTAGAAAAAGTGGTACCAGTGATGGTACAAGTGTCTGTCTTCAGCATTTGTTTAACTGCACGTCAGATGAACAGAATACAGAAAACAAAGGATAAAATTAAAAAGGTAAGAAATTTACTGTAGGAAAATTTATCCTTTGGGAAATGAAGCTTCAGTAAAAAATGAACCATCTGAAAAGGGCATTGCTTTTCATTAAATTCTATGAAAGATTAGAAGAACTGAAAAGCATCTTAACAATGTCAGCATGATTCATTTTGATCCTTTTTAGAATAAATTTTCATGTTTGAAAATCAAAGCTCTTTACTTGGTAATTTTCTTAGGGTAATGCATTTCAAATTTCCTGAAACAACATCTCCTCCAGAAACTTGTGTTTTACAAAAGTATAAAAAGTTATTTTCCTCCCATTCAGAATAGCACAACTTTCAAAGATTCAGAATTTTCCTACAAATTCTGATCGCTGAGCGGCTGAAAATAATTGGAATGATGTTATAGCAAAAGTAATCTGAGAGTCTCGGTGGGAGCAATCATAAAATTTACAAATTAATTATAAGGCTGGTGAGTTAGTAGCCACATTATTCTACCATCACTTCTGCCAATGTAAAATCTTGTGGGAAAGGTAATATTAATGTTTTCTGTTCTGAGTCTTTCCAGAAAAGGCCAAGTGCTCTTGGTGTCTCTTTCCCTTGCTGATGCAAATTTAATACTCCTGTTAATCTAGATCTGTATTGTTGTACAGTGATGTTGTTAGTCATGACCGAACCCAACTACGTTGTCTTAATTTTAATGCTGGGGACGTTCAGGACACCACACAGAAATGTGCTGGTGCAAAATGGTATATATCTACTGGTGGAATAACTCACTGGGGAATATGTCAGACCCAGTTATTTCATTGTTAATCTTACAACCCACAAGTCACTTCTGTCCCTTGTGTTGTCACCAGTCACTTCTGCACCTGGAAATCTGCTGATTCTGGAACTAACAGGTCATGAGACAGAGTAAAATACTGGCTAGTTCTGCTGCCTGTACAGTTTTAACAAATGAGGTTAAAGCTTTGCTTTGTTTCCAAAATAAGCAGATTCAAGCAAACCTACAGAGAAGAAGGGTATGATTAGTCTCTGATGATACTTGCACAAATTTCAATTGGGTTAGCACATCTCCATTTACGTTACTGCCATAGGTTTAGACAATGCTTTTTGTTTACCAAAGTGGCAACCGATTATTCATTATCATATATTATACAGCATTTACTAGTATTATCGGCAACTGTGTTCTCCCTTTTGTTGGAGACTTTTTCTCTCCTTCACCCAGTGACCCTTCTGCTCACTTTACTAACTCACATGAGAAAACAACAGTATAATGGAGAGTACTGCTTAGTGAAAGTTTCCCAAGATGGCCCAATTATTTGGTGGCTGTACTGGTTTCAGCCAGGCTTATGGGTCTAAATGCAAGTTTTTGCCTTGGTTTTGTACTTCAGAAATAGCAGCCAGAGGTGTCCTTGGTGCTTATGAAGTGGTTTCCAAAAATAAACTCTCTCTTCTCTTTCCTCCCCTTCCTTCCCTCCTCCTTTCCCAGGTTCCACTGGCAAGTTATTTGTGTAACTATAAGTTCTATATTAATTTAATTAGTACTAATTAACATCTCCCTCTCTAGTTTGAAGGATGAAAATGGTTTTGATCAGATAAGGAAGAAAATATGAGGAAGGGTCACTATGTGAAGAAGATAGGATCTCAGTTGGGGCTGGAAAAACCTCTACACTCAGATACAAAATGGGCTGTAGACGCTGGTTTGGAAAAGCCAGCTTCAGAACGAGAGGAATGGGACGCCAATTCATCGGCAAAAGCCCTCGCAGTTAAGTCACTGCATTTTTGAAATACCAGAGTTTAGCAGAGGATGAGTCTGGCAGCTGTTGAAACTTAAAAAAAGGAGAATAAAAAGAATTTATACTTCCTTGTTGTACAGACAATTTTGCCATCAAAGCAGGCAAGAGATTTTTATTCCTCTCTTTCCTTTGCTTTTGTGTGTATATTACAGGAACAACTGTTTATAGACTCTCGAACTGTCTGTAAACACTGAAAAAAACCTGATTGTATGATTTGGCAGAAGTTCTGAGAAAAAAGCAGCAATGGAAAGGCTTTTGATGCACAGTTGTTGGCATAGTAGTAAATACGAACAGAACTATGCATGGAAACATCCGTGAGCAGGGAAAGAGCATCAAGACTTATCTATTTCATTTAGAATTTCATACTTAGTCAGTGGCAAAATTACAGAAATATTGCTTTTCTCCCTTGCTAAGGATACAACAAGGGTTCCAGTGTCCTCACCATTCAGCACTCCTGTGAGATCTGTTCTGCCCATCATTTCCAGCTGAGCACTTCCTGAAGCCTCTCATCTTCACAGGACAGAATCCTGGTGTCTCGTAGGCTTCAGGTGTACTTAGAAATGCTTACAAACCCATCACTGAGTATTCTGAGAATTTCACAAGGCCTACGCTCCTGTTTTTTTCTCCATGGGTTCCCTTTCTAGTGTCCTTTACCACAAAAAATAAGGCATAATAATTTATTTTTGGCAAGCAGAAAAGAGAATATTCCAGGTGCTGAATAACCTGAACTAATCAGATTATTTTAAACATCAGTGGTAACAGAATCTAAATAAAACACAAGCACATCTTTTATTGGATGGGCTGTATTTGCACTGCTCTTTCTCTCAGTGCTCTGAGTATTCATTCATATTTTCTTTTTCTTCAGTTCCCAGCACTAAAGCTGGCTGTATAAAGCTATACAACCTATACAAAGCTGTAATTCTGAATTATATCTTCTTAGAATGGGTGAACGTTCTAAGAACTGTCTAGAGATGGGCAAGAGACTAAGGGTTTGTATCAAGGTCTCATTTATGGTTGTCTCTGTGCACCATGCCCAAAATCTCTCTGGATAATGCTGCTAATTTCTGGGGCTTTTCCCAAGAGGGAACCTGGCCTAATTCAGAGAGTGTTTGAGGTCCATCCACAGAGAGAAGTGCCCGTGTCTTTACCTGCTGCAGTGTATGCATCTGACTGCGTGCCTGGAACTGGCGCAGAGTTGGTCACACACAGGGCACTGAAATCTGTGCAATTTACACTTCTTTCTGTATAGTTACTAGCATTTTTCCTCTCCTCCTTCTCATATGCTAAAGAAAATCACAAAGGACATTTTTTCAGTCTCAGAAGACCCCATGTTGCTGGGCTGTGGGAGATCCATAGAGAACAAGTCCCTAACAGGATCCTGGGCTCATATTTTATACAATACAGCTTAAACCAATACTTTATTATAAAGGGCAAAGATTAATTATATGCTGTCTGTAAAAATCTGATTGGCACGGTGACATTCTGAACATTAGATGAGAACAGACTATGTAAGTTATTGTGGGGTGATGATGGCTCTAAGCAGATTAGTTTCACTTTGAACCTCTCCTAAAAGGTACATGGCATCTTTAGACTGACTGACCTTTAACATTTTCAAAGGAGTCTTACTTCACTCTGCAAAGAGTCTGTTGTGAGAGCGGCCAAGGAGATAGCCTTCAAATTTACCTTTTGGTATTTGTCCAGTTTACAAAGAAAGTGCTTTTACAGGAGCTGGCCTACAATGGCTAGTTAATAAAAGCTCAGGAAGTAAAAATAGAATAATTTCCTCTTTGATTTTTAACCTGTCTCATTACTTAATTGGCATCTTAACGATGATACAGTCCTTGTTTTCTTTATCTTTGGTTACATAGGCTGAAAAATGATGTCTGATGTAAGCACTGGGAATAATCCCTTAATAGCTGCTCCCCTTTTCTGGAGCTGCACCAGCAGGACAGGCTCTCTTCCACAACTGCTAAAGCAGCCCTGCAGCCTACAGCCAAGCTTTACAAGAAAAGTTCTCTGCATATCTCGGGGCATATATTTTGGTTATAGATTCTGCCGTCATAGTACAGAGTTTTGTGTGATTTTGTGTGTATTTGCTGACAGCGGTGTTGACAAGGAACTTGCAGCATCCAAGATAAGGGGCTTCTGAAAAACTCTTCACGAGAGCTCCTGTGTGGCAGTCCCTTGAGAAGGCATAAGGCTCAACAATAAATTTAAGTCAGCTTGATGTAGTAGTTATTTTGGTCTCCTCTGCCCTGAAGCAAGACTATTTAGTTCAGTTCAGAGGCTGATATGATTCTTTCCTTTACAGGAGGCTCTTCTGTCTTAAGATCAGGTTCATTGTTTTAATTTTTAATTGCCCTGTTGCAGAAATACAGGAAATAAAGCATAACTGCTGCAGTAGTAATACTGGATGTTCTGGTACCGTGTATGTTTAAATATAGTTCCAAAAAACCTGAAAATGGAGAATCATGGTTGTGTGGTAATCTATACCTTAAAGGGTAGGACCTAATGGTATATGTGAGCAGTGAGGAAAAACCAGAAAGTTCACCTGCTTTCTAAGTTCTCCTGAAAGCAAAAGTCTGCTAGAGACAGGCTGGCTGGCTTCCCTCCAGCACTGCTTTCTTCTAATGCTCACGCATGCTTGTCCTCTCCTCCCCTCGATCTTGGTATGAAGAGTCTTCATCATCCCCTGCCACATTTTCGCCTTGCTCAAGCTCTGAGAAAGAAATCCCTTGGCTCTGTAGTTTGTCCCCCCAGCTGACCAGATTTTCCTTCTTTCCTGCTCATGGTGAAGCAGAGATGCTGTTCCAGCTCACAAAGTGGTGATCTTTGCCACAGAAGCACTGAATCTGCAAGTACCTCATAACAGCAGGGCAGCCTGTCCACTCTGCTGCAGGACAGTGGGCACGGCAGACCCTCCTGCCACACTGAATGTTTCCCTCTTGTTGTGCTGCTCTGAAATCACAGCTTCCCTCTTAGATTCTGCTTGCAAACCACAGAGACTGTTACAGTCTGGGCAAGGGCAGCAAACAGGTTGGGAAATATTTTAGGGCTTTTTACACGTGCTTTGCTCTGATCTAAATTCTGGCACGTGGAGGAGCTGTTTATTGTCCAGTCGTATGTGGTATACTTCCACTGTCTCCAACCACAGGTGACCTACTCTAGACTTCTTAACAAACAGCTTAAAACAAGCTGATTTTATGTTGTCAGAATGAAATACAGGCTATACATGTGAATCTACTTTCTTAGGAGCTCTGGGTGAACTGTGAATCCTACAGCTGTTTCCAGTGGTAGCAAGCACTGCCTTTTAACTTCCACACAGAAAGAAGGGCCTTCGGCCCTCTGAAAATAGTCTAGTCACAACTGTGCAGATCAAAGCATATAATGAAGATGTTGGGTGCTTTTGTCCAAAAAAAAAAAAAAGAAAAAGAAAAAGAAGGGAAAATTAGAAGGCTTTTCTTTAAAACTCTCCTTTTGCTGAAGTTTCTCTCTGGTGTGTGCTTCCCTAGGACTTGCCATTTTTTTCCCACCATCAGTCAATCATACTCTGCAGTGAACCAGCTCATCCACCCATCTTCAGCTCCCTACAATTTCCCAATGAGGTTAACAAAAGCAAATTGCTGTAATGTTAAGTAATAAAACCTTTTTATGACTTGTCTATTGCTTACTTTTCTCTAGTGGATACCAATAAAATAGAAAGAGCTCCCTTGAGTAGCACATCTGAGAAGCTGGAATGCTTTTAAGTGTTGACAGGTTAGGAAAGGTCTTTAGAGATAATTTCCAGTACTCTTTAAAATTATCTCCTTGGAGGAAATCCCAAATAATTCTTCACAATTAGAAACTTTGTAATTGGTTGCAGCAGAGTTACAAATATTGCCTCTGTTGTTGATGCAGCCTTCTGTTACACTGAAGACGAGGTAAGCCTGACTGCTTCTGTTTCCCTGCTTTTCTGCACATGGAAAACCTCTGATGGCAAGGAGGATAACTTGTCCTAGAGCTATTGTAATGCTCTGTTGAATCAGATCAAGTCATCAGTTATGTAATTACTTGTTGTGTAGAGTTTTTATTAATATCCCTCCTCCAGTTTGTTATCTGTTTACAGAAATAGTTCGTAATGAGAGGACAATACCCTGCAGGTAGGGTTTACTGGAAGAGGCAGGGTGGCAGGGATGGAGGGGAGACAGGCAACATGGCCCTTAACCTTCTCCTTCTCTCTTCCATCCTTATTTAGCCTTTTCCAGTGTGGCACCTGGAGTGAAGGCTCATAAACAACACAGTCCCCAGACCTGGATCAGGGCTGGATCTAGCCCTGCTTGTGTTTGTTATCCATTGGTGACATTCAGTGCTTATAGTTTATGTGGTGTACCATAAAATATGTAATGACAAATGTGTAGCAGCAACAAAAATATACTCCGTTTAAGTATTTTCTGCATGTTATCCACAAGATAAACAGTACAGATAGTCTTCTGAGAATGTGAAGGAGAAGATGATTGAGACCAGCTGGCATGGATTTTCCAAGGGAAAAATCATGCCTGAGCAACCTGATTACTTTTCATGGACTCCATTTGTAGTTTCTGAGATAAAGAAATAACAGCAATGATGGGAAAGGCTGCTTAAATTTAGCTAAGTAAAATGCTAATTAAAAATCAATACAATAAAAAATAAATGCTTCCTCAATTCCAAATGCCAATGCAATGAGTTGTTCCTGCATTTGGTATGTCTGTAAAGCTTCCTGTATCTCTTGGGAAGCTACTGGGATTGCCTTTATTACTACACAGCAAGTGGAGGAGTAGTGGATATTGAAGCAACATGAGGCATCTGAAAGGTTGAAAGTTTAAGTGCATGACAAATTTTAAAGGAAGGGGCAACTAGGAAACATGAGAGTGAAATAATAAAGACTGAAGGTCTTACACAAACCCAAGACACTAGATCTCTGCTCTCAACAGAAGCTCAACACCTGACATCCAGTTTTCTTACCAGTTTTCTGGTTTCTTTAAGGAACTGCTTCATGAGACTTCATTTCTACCTCCATGTAAGAAAGGAAGAAAGAAAAAAAAAATCCAGGAAAAATAATAGCTACTGCAAAACAAAACAAACAGAGAAACAACAACAACAAAAAAATCCAAACCCTTTTTAATGCCATGGATGGAAATAAGAAAGACATGATCCTCCTCTATACTTGTCAACTTCTATTAGCGCATTAACCATGCATAAGCCAGAGAAGTAGTTTGCACTAGTAACACAATTTTCCTTAGAATTAGCAAAAAATAAATGATATTACCTATACTGAACCAGGTCAGTTTGGGATATCTGCACATTTGATGTCAGTGCTCCTGAGGGTAACACAAGTCCTGAGGGATAGCAAGAACAGTTTGTTCATGAATTCAGACTAGTGGTAATTTATGTCTCTGTCATTACTGGAGTGTGTGTCTGTGATACAAATGATGAAGGTGATGTCCTTACAACATCTGCTTTGTGAGGAAGTAAAGGCTTGCAGGAAACCAGTAGTTCTCTTTTGGCACCTTGGATCAAGGCACGTGTTACAGAAAAATTCTATAACTTCATAGGTCAAGAACAAAGGCACCACAGCCTCATTCTTATGATTGCAATAAGGTAATCTGGAATGGAGAGGCACATAATAGAGTGTGCCACAGTCTTACTGCAACCATAATTAACAAATAACATATAAGTTCCTATACATCTTATAATACGTTTGAGAATATCATGAAAGTACATATTTTAGCAGCGTAACTTGCTCTGCTTTTTGTACTGAAGGATAATGTTGGCATCACACACTGTACCTGTTTGCTCAAGTTATTAATATCAGAGTCAACTCGAAATGTATTTTAATGATTTTTGTCTTTTTCTTTTCCCTCGTGAAATAATTATTTTAATGGAAATTTTTGTGCACTTTAGAGGAGGTGAGGTAGACTTTACACTTCAAAATGTATCTATTTCATTGCAAAACTTTTCAATGTTTCTGTAGGTCTTGCTAGATGTGAGACTAATCTGGAAGGCCTTTTAACACATGAAGAAGAAAATTACAAATAGTTCAGATGAAGGAAAATTTTGTGCTGGAATGGTGTGGAGTTGCATTCAGAACTCATTAAAAATAATACATACATGTCTACATAATAGCTCTTCAGTATTTCCTTTAGCATAAAATTAGCCCTGTCTTATTGACAAATATTAATAACACACATAAAAAAGACTGAAACTAGATTTCAATGAAAAAAACACCGCTGATTACGTTATCCAGTTTTCAGTAAGGAATTTAACGGCAGTGCTGCTGTAAGGATGGAATCGCATCTCAGCTGGTCCGGGCTCAGGACGGGTGCCTGCTGCCCATCTGTCAATAAAGGGATAAAGCAGTAACAGCTGCTAAGTGGCATAGAGAAGTTAATTCGAAGAGATATGCATGCCTCAAGTAACTGATGTAACTGACTGAAGAAATAATATACACCTGCTACCTCATGGTTGTAGGCAGAATGCCAGAAAGGAGACAGAGGAGGAAGGAAAACAGAGGCTAACATCCCACCATTACCAACTGGAAACATGGAATAAGGGATGATGTTAAGTGTTACCATTGGGACTGTGTCTAATGACAAAAGCTAACATCTTCCTAAAGGTGCAGCAGTGCGAGGTGTCTGTATATTAATAAAACATGTTATTTCATGACGGAATACAAACTAGTGATGCCAGAATATGTTAAAGAAACTGTGAAAATTACAAAGAAAATTTTGGGAGCTTTTCTTGTTGCACAAACTTGCTTTAAAAAAAAAAAAAAGTCCCTCTAATTTAAGAGAGAAAAAGAACTCACAAAAACCTGAATTTGTATAGTAAGAGCAAAGAACTGATTTCAAATCCCAGATTTGGTACTAATTCCCTTTGTGTCTAACTTAACCCTTCTGCCTTACTTCTGATCACAAGAAGTAAACAAGCAAGCAAACACTACACAGAGATTTTATAAAGGTAGCTGGTTCGATATTGGAAAAAACTTTTAAGGTGCTCTTTCAATGAAGAAGAAATTCTCTACCTCAGCACTTGTTACAATGGTTCATATAATAATTTCTGTTATTTTAGGAGGAATAATGGGGAAAGATTGTATTTTGAGGCTGAAAACATCTTCCTGGGATATCTTTCATACGCTGCCGATATGCTTCTAATAGGACAGCTGTGTTTGCAGACTGCCTGTTTTGCCTGATGACTTGAAAAGCACCTTAGAGCAGATTCATTCAAATGTACAATGTGTTTGATTGAATGTATGCATATTTTATAAAGGTAATTTTAAGTGCTTCAAGGGACAGATAGAGGCAATAAATCCAATATAAAATGCTTATATAGTGTTTTGAGGATGCAAAGTACAGGAGAGCCAGACAGTTAAAAAATGGTTGTAGACCAGTGAAAACTGTTGAAATTGACAATGTTGTAATAAGAGACAGAGCAGCAATTGTGTAGATGGCTCAAAATCCCAAACAGCCACTTTCACAAACTCTAAATCCAGGAATAGATCTGAGTTAAAGATGAGCTGTAGAGCATATCAGTAGAAACCTCTGAATGCTTTCAGGTTTTGTGGGTGTCTTTGCCTGAACATGTCTACCAGTGACATATGTCACTTTTCTGTGTGTTTAATGATGCTCTACGCAACTGTTTATAGTATTCTTTTGGAGAGGCGTTGGCTGCAGAAAGCATGATTTTGCCCAGGATACAGCCAAAAGAAGGCAGACCAAAGTATCTGTTTATACGACTAAAGCCCATATGCTGCTATGGCTTTGTAAGGTCAGGTTTGGAAACCTTTTTCTGATTTTATCCAACAGTGTCATTTGAACTAGGTTTACTAAATAACTTCAGTTTAAACACATGCTTTTGGGTATCAATGCATGAGCAGTTTAAGTCAGTCTCAAAGTCAACAAATAGTTTCAACATGTCTCTTTTTAACACAGCTATCCTTGCCCTGTTGAAGCCAGTAAGAGGTGCGATTTGGGAATGTTTGTTTTCAAAATTCAAATTGCATGCACCTGCACTCCTACTTGCCTAAGCTGTGTGCCCCACAGAGATCTGCTCTGCATACAGGCTTCATATTTAGCAAGCACACTAATCTTAATTACTGTGTGCAAGGTTGTCTCTTACAGCAGTTTCTTGTTATGGAAAAGCTGCCCTCAAGAGCAGGAAAGGGGGCATGAGGGTGGTTTTGGGTGCATCAGGTAGTTTTGAGGCCAGGGGGAGCAGGCTTTTTCATGCACGGACTCTGTCTTTCTACCCTATCTCTTGTAACTTTTCCTGTATATCTCCATTTAAGTAGTACTAGAAGGCATTTTTATGTTTACAGCACCTCTTGTAACCGAGGCAGTGGAGGAGCGGGACTGAAAAGAACACACAGGCCTTTTACATGTGATTTCCCATCAACACTGACATTACTTAAGTCCTGTCAGCCCTCACTATCTTGTCTGATCATTCATTTATTTGTATTCTGTGTCTATCTCCTAAGCTGCTTGATGTGGAGAACATCTTACAAGTTCCTGAGTGCCTGCTAAGCCTGCTGAGGACTACTGAGGGCTTCAAAAGAAAGAGAGGAGACTCCAAGCCTTTGCAAAATCTTTATTGCAAACTAATGGATTGCTGCTCTTGAAACTATATCGTGTCCCAGATCCCAGCTGCTGGAACAGCAGTGCAGACACCAGAGCCTAGACAAAGCAGGCAAGAAGTGGCGTTTCCATGTTGCAGTCTTAGCACATAAAAGGCGAGACCGTTAAGAAAAGACTAGGAACCATTTTCCAAACTCAGTCATAATCTGCCTCTCCTTTGAACTACACCACTGAGGAGAGACAGGCTGCCTACCAAACCCTGACTTCTGGGGCTTCTAGTTAAGAGGCTCTTTTGCCTGGGGCTCAAGCCATAATAATTAGAATGGGAGGCAAACTAGGCTTCAAAACT
This sequence comes from Eurystomus gularis, assembly GCA_013400335.1. NCBI lineage: Eukaryota > Metazoa > Chordata > Aves > Coraciiformes > Coraciidae > Eurystomus > Eurystomus gularis. The sequence goes on along the minus strand of VZZY01022041.1, from coordinate 21,747 downwards.
GGTTTTCACCACTGTAAATGTAAAATTTGAATGTTCCCTCAGAGGAGGACTGTAACTCATCGGTTAGTCTAGCTGACAACTACGAAAAATAACTAATGTAGTTGATATACTACAACAAGGACTGTAATCGTTTAGACCAATATAATTGTGCTTTTTTGCAGTAACAGTGCCTGACAGAGAGCAACACTCAGACAAGGGTTCTGCCATTGATTTTAGAAGTTGAGATTTTTTCAATCCTCATCCTCCTACAGAGGCATAAAAACCTGCTACGTTCAATGCCTGCCAGCAGTTACCACATTGTGGTTTCTCAGATAAAGGAATAACAACAAAGATGGGAAAGGGATGCTAAAACTTTGCTAAGTAAAAGCTAACTATAAATCAAGACAACATGAAAAAATAAATCCATGAGCTTCTTTCTGATCCTACACTGCTGTAACTGAGACCAGTGGCCTGCTTTATACCAGCAAACTTAAATATGTGTTTGTTTCTCCATCCCACAAACTCAAATATGATGTTCTGCTTCAGTGATGACTTGAAGCTAGCTTTAAAGCTGCTTGATAAAGTTTAACAGTAACACTCAGTCAAATATTACTATGCTGTTTAAACAGAATCTTTGGATCTTGGGTTAACCTTTAAGGTGAAATACTTTTACAAAAACCACTGATCCAAAACTATTAGGAGAAACTGATCTCCAATCCATAACCTGCTAGGGCTATATACTTGCCATGGAAATAGTGAAAATATAGTCTGCTTTGCTTTGCAACCTGGTTTAGTATACTTTAAAAGCATATACACACAGGGAGATAGATATAGCTTTTACATATGGGATGGGATAAAAAGCACTGCAGATGTGTCAAGAGGAATGTGATAGCTTGCTGAAAAATCTCAAAGTATATTGCTAGAAAGCCACAGATGTGTGGGAACTGATTAAAACAGGACACTAAAGATCTGATAAGTTTTCCATTTTCCTAAACCCCTCCCATTAAAAGTGCCCTGACCATGGCATATATTTAGATGCACTTCATTTAGTCACTTTTAAGTTGAGAAGAATCTGTGTGTAAACAACCTCAATAAATTACTTTACTCAGAGAGTTTCCTGTTCCTAAGATATGCTTTACTCACTGGACCTTATTTCACGATACCTAAAATTCATTTTGAAAGCACACCTTCTAAATGTTAGTGCTCTCAAGGACTGCCTCAAGTATTCTGTTGCATGAAAATGTAGATTCCCAGTTTGTGGCCCTGGTATGAGTAATTAATTACATGGTTAACATTTTGAGGTGCACCTAACATTTGCACCGTGCAAATCAGGAGGACGCTAGGAATGTAATAAACTTGGCCTTTTATAGCTTACCATTTCCTAGGGCTGCGATGCTAGCGTAGTCCTTGGGAGCACTTTCGTACCATCCAAACTTCAGGCTACTCTGCATTTCACCAACAGCCTCTGACTAATGTGGTCTTTTGGTAACAAAGCAATCGTTTCATGGAATGGAAAACTGGTGGAAGTTTCTTCTGCCAACCTAAGGATATCCTTTTGCAAGAAGAATCCCTTGTGAGTCTTTAAGATGAATTAGCTTAAGTTTTCCATTACTGCAACAGCTGAAAGCAGCTACAGATGTACCGAGTATACAGCTGTATTTTTTCCTTATTTATATGGATGTTTAGGATTTCTCATTTGCACTTTCTGGGCTAGGACACTCTAAGGAATATCATAGAAATCATCATAAATCCTCAGTTCTACTGAAATCAACTTGTTTAAGTTGTGTCACTATGTAACAACCAGAGTGATGTCTCAGAATCTTCCCTTCAGTGTAAATATTTCAGCACACTGCCTACTGCACTTTTGTTGACATCTTACATATAGTTGTAATAAAATCTGTTTGAAATAAACACATTCATTTTCTGAATAATACCAGTTTATTATAATATATCAAATAATTTAGTGTTTTTAACATTAATGTATAACACTTATCTGGGAGGCTGGGACTACAAAATAAAGTGATAAATGTCTAGTCCTATGTGTAGACACCTAATCAATCAAGCTGCAAAATAACACAGTCTAGATTCCCACCCTAAGACTTAAAAAGTAGTACTTTTCAAAGGATATATTTATTGAGTTTCATGAACATTTTTTTTTAAAGTTTGTATCTTTTATTTAAAGATCTTTTCTGATCTAGATAGCTCCAGGTGAAAGCAGTACAAGCTTTGTTACATCTTGATCGATACTTGCCCAAAAAGTTAAAACACTGGATGATCCTGAAGTGCTAGTAGTGCCATTTCTCCTCTTACACCTCCTGTTCCTGATGCAACAACTTCAGAACTATCACCTTTCACTTGCAATTTAACCAATATCATATAAAATGTGACCTGATAGCTTGTTTTCCTTTAGCATACTTCTCAACTTGCTTTGATGTAACTCTGAATGCACATGTATTTAAAATATCACGACTCAAATCAGTAGTGCCCAGGCTATGGCCTGCACACCTAATTTGGTCTACCAGCTTAATATCTCTGCTCACAGCTTGCTCCATGCTAATACCTTCCCCCAAATCCTTGCAACACACCCTCTGTTAAACAGCAAAACATATTCCCTGCATGAGCAAAGTGTGTGTACCTTCCTTCATGTGGATGTGAAGGAACGTATGATGAGGAAGACTGCAGATAACATGGAGGCACTTCTAGTGACAGCCTGCTGGGGCCAAAGAATGGTTACTCCTGACATTAGTCAATGTCACAGTTCCCATCAAAGGACCTTCACGTTAATGCTGACAGAATTAAACACTGGTACGCTGGAGTTACAGTCATTAATACCATCTTCTCAAAACAGTCCTGTTCCTCTCTCCCAAACAGCGATTCAGAAAAAGCTACAGCAAGTTTTCAGGAGCTCATAACTTGAGATTTTGGCTCCTGATTTGTGCCTTAATGTATCCTACTGTCTGGCTTCAGGACCACTGCTCAGTGTGGACCAGTTGCACGGGCATATCTTTCATTCCAATAAGATGACTCACATGCTCAGACGGGTGTGTTTGCTTGCTAATATTCCTTGAAATAAAAAATGAGACAGGAGAAGGAGAGTTTCAAAATGCAAAATAGCACTTCTCAGTTACTTGTGCCAGATCAAGGAAATATCCTGGATCTACAACACGGACCTGGAAAAAACACGCTCATGGCAAAAATTCTTCAGCATCCAATATAATCTACATCATCATGAGAGCATCTTTCTATAAGAATACCTTTTCTTGAAGCAGAACAGTCCTCTGGCTGTTACCCTCTGCCTCTCACATTTTACACTGATTGCTGACAAATACCAAAATTAAATACATAAGCAAGGTAAGAAATGAGCTCGAATGATAGATGAGTTTCATAAGAATCTAAGCAACTCAGCCCGAGGAAGTACAGGAGCAGTTTTAGTAGAGGCAATGTAATCATTAAAACCCGTATGTAATAAACCTGTAATTTTTATTCCTATTACTTCAAACAGTTTCTGAAACTAACCAGGCCAGCGGTGCTTTTTTAAAGAACAGGTTAGACAACACTGGTTGGAAATTATTCACTAAATCAACTAATCTACCTGAAAAAAAAAAAGAAACCAACAAAAAAGTGCTGTCTTTTGGAGCACAAAGTGTTTGTCCCGGTGCCGTGGGCACAGGAGCTTGTCTGATTTCCTAAGTGCAGTGACTGGCCTAAGAAAAGATAACTGCTTTTCCGTACAGATCTTGCCTTGCTTTTATCATCAGACCATTGCAACTGCACCATCCATAGCATGGGTGTTAGAATAGACTGTCTTACGATTCACTGACTAGTAAGGCTGAAAGCCAGGCTGCTTCGTCCAACATTTTGTCCAGCCATGTGCCAGTTTGGCATGTTTTCAAAGGTGTGTGAGGTTGTTTTTTTCCCCCTTCAGATGGTTAAGAGCACGCTGGGGAGACTGGCAGGAGCCAGCTGACGCTGCCTCTCAGCTCTGTAGCTGTATCCGCTCTGCGTGCGGGAGAGGCTCCCAGCTCCACCCGCGTCCTGCTGAATTCCTGTGGCCTCACTTGGATGTTTATCTGAAGATGCTTTCAGCTCTTGCTCCATGACTATGCTCTGCGTCACTCAAAATCTGACTGCGTGTTGTCCTTCCTTCCTGAACTATTGCTCCAAGGACCTGTACAATGCCAGGATTAGCTATTTTAGGCAATGGATGAGGATGGGTTTCAGCTTGCATATTCCTAGGGACTGGAGAAGCATCTCCGCTAACTAGTTAAAATATTTTTATTTGGGGTGTAACATCAGGACTGTCACTTAGATAGACCATTAGGTTCCTCATACCCTTTCATGGTCCCTTTTCGAGTACATTTCTGTGATTATAAATACAGAACCCTGGAGTGGCAGCAGGAGATTCATTCCGGCTCTGAGCACAAGGTTATGCACTTTAAATGCAGAAATGCAGGGGCAGACGTAAAGCGTCTAACTCTGATAGACATTTCCACTCAGGCTTTTTCATAATCTATGAAAGCAACTGTACTGATAATACACTCAAGCTGAATCCACATGAAAGACACACGTGCTGTTAGGATAAAACCAGAAATTAATACTTTATCTTCCTGATTTTCCACGGGACTTCCAGCCCTCCTGTTTGCTGAAATGCCTTACTGAATGTACAAGCACACCCACCGTTCTTTACAGACCGTAATGCTGGGCTCTCTGGCCACTGTTGTTGTTGTTATGGTTATTATTATTATGATGGATGTATGTCCTGCCCGTGTCTGTATAGTAAGTAAAGAGCACACAAAAATCCCGTGCTCACATTTGGATACAGGTAACAGCAAAAAAGCAGTTTATACTGGAGATACTTGTCTGCAACTTCCCTGCACTAAAGTCTCCCAGGATTGCTTTATTTTGCTGTGGTGCTCAGAAAGATCTGTCATTTTCTTAGGCTGATTCGCTGGACTGCCCGCGTTGTATCATTTTTAACGGCGTCTTTTGCAAGTGAACATGTTGTGGTACTTTCTTCAAGACACATTCTTCATTCTGAGATTTGGGGTTTTTTTTCCTATCCCCCTATAGCCTTTACAACTCCCACACACATTCTCGTTTTATATATGCTCACAAACTTCCCGGCAGAGGAACACAGTTCCACTGGAGCACATTGTACATTTCAGCGTTGTAAAGAAAACGCTATACGGCTTCTGCCGTTGGCAACGTCAGACCCACCAGGCTCTTGAGGCTTGGCGAGGCTCCTGAGAAAACACCCCTCAAAACTAAGCCCTTGCAGCACGCTCAGGCTGTTTCTTGCTTTCTAGCACCGCCTCAAAAGTCCAGATCGAACCATCCAAAAGCGTGCCTGAGCCTTCAGGCCTGTGAGCCGAGCAGTGGGGCGAGCCGCGCTGCCCTGGGCTGCAGACACCGCCGGCAGCGCGCCGGGCCGCCGAGCCCCGGG
>VZZY01022041.1:0-15091 GCA_013400335.1 Eurystomus gularis | reverse complement strand
CGGCTGGGGCTACATCCTGCTCAACGTGGCCGCCGGCTACCTCTACGGCTTCGTGCTGGGCATGGGGCTGATGGTGCTCGGCGTCCTCATCGGCACCTTCGTCGCCCACGTGGCCTGCAAGCGGCTGCTGGCCCGCTGGGCCCGGGCCAGGATCCAGGGCAGCGACACGCTCAGCGCTGTCGTCCGCGTCGTGGAGGGCGGCAGCGGCCTCAAGGTGGTGGCTCTGGCGCGGCTGACGCCGATCCCCTTCGGGCTGCAGAACGCCGTCTTCGCGGTGAGTCCGGCGCGGCCCCGGCCGCGGGGGAAGCTCTGGCTGGAGGGGCGCTTTGCCGCGGAGCGGCCGCTGGCCTCCCTTCGCTGGAAGAAAGCTTGGTTCCTCTCCCTGGGAGCAGCAGTAGCAGCCGCCCCCCGCCTGCTCTGGCTGGCGCGGAGGGGCGGCCGGTTCTCAAGGTGCCTGCCTTGCCCGGTGCCGTTGCGTTAGCGTTGCTCTCTGTCTTGCCAGATTTCACTCGGTAGTGGAAAGGAGCACCAGGGAGCTCTGTAGCAAAATCTGTGCTTAACTCCTTAAAAGTCCTTGTGGTTTTAAAGTGATCCGAGTGGGAGGAAAAGTTGCGCTTTTAAGCAGCCTTGCCAGATCTCCCTCAACTACTTAATAACCCTATCGGAAGGCAAAAAGTGGACAGATTCGAATTCTTGCTCGGTGTGCGTGATGCTTGTAGCATACGTCTACCAAATCCATACAGAGCGTTAAGTCCGCGCGCACATTTTGGACAGGCTCAGAGCTGAAAAGTGACTTGGTGCACCGGAGTGGGACTGGAAGTGAATTTAAACTTGAGTTTGGAAAAGGGTTGGACTTGCTTTTCTTTCTACTTTTAGATGAAGATTGGTAGATTCTTTAATTATATGAAACTTATGATCTTACTGTTCTCTTTGACTGTCTTAAATGATAAAGGAAAGAAGAATATGGAGGGTACTGCTTTTGAGCACCATCACGGTGCTGATGACAACTTCAGAAGGATCTGGTTTTGGCTGGGTTTTATGCCTCGGTAGTGTCTGCTGAAATCAAAACAACACAAACCAGATTGTGAAATATCTTAAACTTATAGCTCCTGTGTTCTTTAATGTAAGGGACCCTAGAAACAAGTGGTTTGGTCTGCCACTTATAGCACACTTTCCATCTGCCATCAGCAGTTCTGGTCTTCTACCCTTCTGAAGCGCTCACTTAATTTTGACAGAATCATCTGGTTGAAATGAATAGGTCACTGAGTACCAAATTTGTTATTTAGGAAAAAATTAAACCACACAGTTTTTAGGGATTAACACCCACATCAAATATTTAAAATTGCTATGGATGCAACTATGCGTGCAGGGGCATTTGTCTCAAGAGCTGCAGTCTCTGCCCATAAATGCTGTAGCATTTTCTTTTTAAGCAGATCCTTCAACCGTTTCCTAGGTATGAATGAGAAGAACATCAGCTGTTTTATTTATTTACCTATATTACCACAGGTCTGAGGAAGCTTAGACCTGTCGCAGCCGGGAGCAGGGTGCCCCTGGAGCCCAAGGTCCTGGTGTAGCAGTTGAAGCTTCTGCTGTGGTGTGACCCTCCTGAAGTGGAGAGAGCTGCTGTGCGTCGGTTGTTCACAGCTTGTGGGAGTCACTTGAAGCAGTCAGCAGATGCTGTAGAGCAGTACTGGATCTGAAAAACTGACTAGAGAATTATAAAGTTAAAATTATTTCCTTCCTGGCATAGCTGGTTGGTTGGAAACATGATTCAGCGGAGTATTCAGGCCAGTGCAATATTAAAATGATACCATAAATCAGCGCTTTGTATTCTCTGAGTACTGCAAGCTAAATCAATTTCTTTCCAAGTGCAAGGTTTCAGTGTTAAAATAATAGATAGGAAATGAGATGAAACCAGATTCTTGAGTATGCCAAATAACTTGGATGTTGCCTATTAGTTTGAGTTGCATTTATTACTCTGGATTTATTACTTTGCAGCATAGTTAAATAAAGCAGTGTATTCAATTTTTAACCAGTAACATTTAATATGAACTACTAGAGTACTGAAAAATAAAAATGTTGCACAGGCAAATTTGAGAGTTCAAGGCAGTTTCTCACTGTGAGTCAAGTTTAAGCTACACAGAGAGTACCAAATTCTCCCTACACAGGCTGAGCTGTCATTTCTTTGAAATCTGACTTATTTGAAAAACATAATGCTTTACTGGCGTTGAAAATCCAGGGGGTTTGGTGTGCCCTAACCATCTATCCGTTCTCTGTGCTAGCAACTTCAGCAATGACTTTGAGAAGGATTGCTCATAATAGTAGAGGAAACAAAAGTGAACTTAAGAAAACCCACGCATCTTTAATTTTCCAGCAGTGTGGAAAATTAGACATGCGTGCTTTTTAATTGCATATTTATAAGTGAACTGGAGATACTAAGAGTACTTAAATGAGAGGGGAGGGAGGAAGTGACACATGAGGTCCAGGACGAGGTATAACTTTGATGTGAGAGGGATCATCTGCAAGGCTGGGATTAATGGATTTCTACAGGCACTTGTTCAGTGGCATCTACCATCTGCTGAAGGTTTGGGGGAGTTTGAATTGCAAGGGAATGTACAGAAGGAAGGATGAGCTTCCAAACATTTGATTAGTGGTGGGATCACATTATCTGAAACAACATAAGAAGAAAATTAACACACATTTCTTAGTTTCTCATCAGCCAGACAGGAACATTCTGCTTCTTAAGGTCATTCTGCAGCTCTTTGGGAAAGCCTTGACAGTAGGAGCACTGGAGTAATGCATTCACTTGCCTTTCTGGAAGAACTAGAAACTTCAGAAAGCAAGTTTGCATTTCTCTTTGAGTGGATTTTGCTTAATGTCACTCCTGTGGTGCCAGGGTGGCCTGGGCTGCTGGGATGGGCTGATAGCTCTTACTGAAGTGTTTGCTCATGCACAGCCCCTTGACAGCCCAGAGTGTTCTGAAGGCAGGTCTGCAAGGAGGCCTGGTATGCAGGTTGTCGCTTCCTTCCCACTACTGGTTTGCTGGAGCTGGATTGTGCAAACTGATTATTTGTAGTGCCAGGTGTAGCTTAGATCAGAATTCATATTTCTTCTTTCTCCTCTGAGAGGAGTGTTGTATGGAAGAAATGATGTGTACAAGTGTGTATCTCTGGTTCAGGAAATGCACACACTGAAATCCGAGTCCAAGAAACGTCACATGCTTTGCAAGGTGCTTGCTCTGCTTGCTGGGAAGTTGATAGCTGTTTTTTGGTTGGATTTGGTTTTTATTCTCTACCTGGGTTGCTGGATTTTATTTTTTTTTTTCTGGAGAAAATAAAGAGCATCAGAATTATCCTTTGCTCTTGGTTGCTAAGCCTACCTGATCTGAAACACGGGATTTCCTCAGTTGAGGGGAGAGAAATTGGCTGCAATCCTGAAAGGCATGTGAGCCCCCAACGAAGTCCTGACACAAACATTTATTCTTTTATGGTACTGAATCAAAGGTGTCAGCTACAAAGAATACAGAATTTTTACTGGACAAAGCCTGTCCAAGTCTTAGTGGAAGACTTTCTGGCTAAGACTCTTGTTACTGGAATGGTTATATAGTTCTTAGTTTTATTTTAATACGTTGGTATGGCCTATAACAATGGGCATCCATGCTTGCATTGGCATTTCACTGTTAATTTTTGCTGGCTTGAGCTTTCTGTAGAAACAGTCCTGGTAGCCTCTGTTTGGCAGCTTGGCCATGAAGACCACAGCCCAGCAGGTTTCTAGAACAGGTAAAGTTTCATAGAAGGAAAGACAGAGACAGCCGTAAGTTTTATTGAAACTTTCTCAGGTTTCTTAGGTAGGGAATTTGTCCACTTCCTACACCTTCTGGGGGAAGGGATAGCACTGTAGGTCTAAACCCTGCAAACCAGGAGTTAAAAGGGCACCTGCAAATTTTCCTGCCCCCTACCCCCTTGACTTTCATTTTAATGGGAAGCACAAGTCTTAGTCCAGTTGTCCATTGGCAGCCTTCCTTCATTTGGAAACAGGCTCTCTTGTGGCCCAGGAGGACCAGTTGCTTCAGGACAGCTTCAGATGTGCAAACGTGTTGTTCTGCAGCCGAAGAGTCCTTGATACATATACAGAAAAAGAGGTGCTCAGGAGTTAAACCATCTTTGGGAATCATAGAATGGTTTGGGTTGGAAGGGACCTTTAAAGGTCATCTAGTCCAACCCCCCTGCAATGAGAAGGGACAACTTCAACTAGATCCGGTTGCTCAGAGCCCTGTCCAACCTCACCTTGAATGTTTTCAGGGATGGGGCATTGACCTTGTCTCTGGGCAGTCTGTGCCCGTGTTTCACCACCCAAAGTTTCCTAACTCCATTAGACATAATGACAGTATCCAGCTTAGCAAATCTTGACTCAGTGTTAGTATTTCAGAGACTTTCAATAGCAGTTCCTTCATTCCCTTGGCAATATGGGAAGTTCTGGTTGTGCATTCTTACTACATGGCCCAGATTACTAGAGTGTTTAAAATAAATAATAAAAAGTCTTTTTCAAAGCTTCAGCCAGATATGAAGTTCTGACAGAATTGTGTTGTGCTTTTTCATTAGAAATCTAAATTTATTCTTGTATACAGAGGGGAATGTGTTATTTGTGTTGCTTGTATATATCTCAGTTGCTGGGAAGTGTAATTTTCAGTGTGAAGTTCAGAATTGGCTTATTGGATCTTGTTCCAGTGAATTATTCTTAATCTTTATGCTTCATTGCATTGTCCTCTTCCATTGCCCTTCCTTCCTCCCAAAAACTTTCCACTGATGCTGCTTAAATCTCTGAGAAGTCAGCCTTGCAACTTTCATAGTAACCAAAGTGTATTTTAAGAAGAGTGTGATGAAATGAGTAACTTTGCTGCTGTTCTTTTATCTTCAGCATTGTACAAAACTGTCAAGGTCGATAATTTCCATCTAGGCTCCCAGTGTTAGGGGCTATTCTTAATTAGAACTTGTTTTATTACAATGTGACCAACCAAATTGTCTGGAAAATTCCTTAGACTGATTGTTTCAAAATCACCCTTTTTATACTCATTTTTAACCCATACTTTCCTCCTGTTTTAATTTTTCTTGCATAATTTTTTTTTCCTTGCATAAATATCTTTTGGCCTCTTGACTTTTGCATTAATTCCCAGTGGCTGCTGCAGTATAGCTAGTACTGTGTACTTTCTTCCCATGTAAACTGTCCACATGCTGACTTGGAACAGAACTTTCACAGCAAAGGGAGGAAAATATCTTGGAAGTATCAGATTGCTTCCCCCCACCCACCCCCTGGAGAAACTAACAAAAGCTATAGCCATGTGTACTGCTTTGTTCTGTAATTGAAATGTGATACAGAATAGCTTGAGCAGAGAATCTTAATGATACCCATGTAGATAGATATCCTGTGAGAGATCAGTGATAGATAACTGTATCTTAATGAGTATATAATGTCCCTTGCAGAGGCAAATTATATCTGCCATTCTGTTTACCTAGATCATGTTTAACACAGTGACATTTTGAACAATTACTTCCTTTATTGGTTTTTGAACAATTGCCTCTTTTATTAGTTGTCATACTTATGCAAAGCAAAGCAAATAAATTTTTACTTTACACCATATTTGGTAATTTCTTTCCACAAGCAAATTCCCATAAATTTTAGGACTTTGTCCACCATGAAGAAATAAACATCTTCAGTGAACAGTGTAATTGCACACTTAATAAATGACTTTTGCACAGAGATGTGGTGTAATGTAAGATGAAATGAAATAAACCTAGTAAATTTAAGAAGACCAAATGAAAACTAGCCACATACTGGTTTATTTTATTTTAGATTCACACACAGTGGAGAGTTTCTATGAAGAAATTATTTTGTTGCATGGATGCTTGTGGGAGTGGTATTCTGGTTGTTTATGCACCTAGACTGTGTTGGAGCTGTGCTCGGTTTCTTAATGCTTTCTTTTACTCAGATTACAGATTTGTCACTACCCAACTACCTGATGGCTTCTTCTCTTGGGCTGCTTCCTACCCAGCTCCTGAACTCATACTTGGGCACTACCTTGCGCACCATGGAGGATGTGATTGCAGAACAAAGTGTTAGTGGCTATTTTATATTCAGTTTACAGGTAAGATAAAATTGTTGCTATCATAGACCTTGGTAACATGTCAAGTCTCTTTGCTTGGGCAAGCAGTTCATCTTGGAAACAGTCATCTTCTTGTGTTTGCATGTTATTTCTTTATCCCCCTAATTTCTTGCTCATCTGCTGTACCCGTGGGATTCAAGACAGGACTTTGCTTCTGGAGACAGTAGCCAAGTTTCCTTCTATAGCTTTATCTCTTACATTCATTGAATCTTCACTTTGGAAACTGCGTGCCTGTAGGAATGTGTATGAGATACAGGAGATTCAGCATTGCTGATTTCTCTTTCAGACTGCACAACCTCCAGTGTGAAAGGGGTGGGCTGCAGGGGGTCTGGGGGGATGCGTGCCTCGGGGGATGAGCTACTCTCTGCTGACGTAACAGCTCCCCAGTCTGAGGCAGCTGACCTCTCACAGAGTGAGTGCCAAGCAACGATGGCATGTGGTATTGAAAAGTAATAGGCTTTAAAAAGTGTTTAATTTATAACTATTCCTGGTATTTTCAGTAGATTGTGTAAAACAGAGCTGACATTTCTTTTTCATAAGCTTATGGACTACTAGATACCCAGAGAAATGGGTTTCCAGTGTCCTGTTTTCTTTTTATTTGCTTTCTTCTGTTAGAATAAGTTTCTTTCATACCTCATGTGCACAAATCAGAACTTACTCCGTGTTCTCTCTTTCTGACACAGTTTTGTCAATCTTTCTTCTCTTGCCACTACAGTAATTTCCTGCTGAATTGTAGACTTGTCAAGCCACACTTACATGCCACCCATTTTGAAGCAGTGTGCTCAGGGTGCTTAGACCCAGTACCCGTGCAGTGTTAACTGTTAGCACAGAATGCTCATGTTTTGCATAGGGATTGAGGATGACAAGTGTTGTAGAAACAGTTTTGCTAATGCCTAAAGCAGAATATCCTAATTTTGCAAGTGAGTAAATTTGTGAGAAGTATATAGTACCTTTGCATGAGTTTAGCTGATGAAATAATTTGTCAATAAATCTTGGGGGCAAGCCTTAAGTCTGAGACCGTTACAAGCACAGAGATTGTGAGTATCTCAGAACCAGATTATCTATTACAACCTGCTCTGACAGTTTTGGTGCTTCAGGCTGCGTTTGACCAGCAGTTACCATGCTGTAGACTTTGACTTGGTACTGCAGTCATTTACCTTCCTCAGTTTTTACACTCATAAAGCTGATGTTTAACAATGTTCAGATATAAAACTAAGTCTAGGACCATTTTAAACCTCCCCCCTCCTCCCTGCCCCAAAACTTGTGTGTTCTTAAAAAGAACTTAGAATTTATAGACTTCATAGAACACATCTATGAGGATTAAAAATGCCTTTGTAAATGTAGGGTAAATAACATTGGTAGGTTAAAGAGAAAACAAATGGTTACTTGATCAGCTTTCATTTTGGTTTGTGAAGTGTTATTTATGGGGTAGTAGTTTTTAGTGTCTTTTCTTTTTTCCTTTTCTTTTTTTTTTTTTTTAAATGGCGTTGGCTTTCCTTTGTGGATTATATATAGGTAACAGCATAACTGTCAATCAAGTAAGTGCTGGCTGGAGTCGCTGAATGTTTGGAGAGAAATGCTCACTCCTTGAGAGAAATCCTTGGGACCTAAGTCAAGGGCAGCCTCTTAACAGAGGCATTAAGTAGGTTCTCCCACTTTCTCTTAAGCATCTGCCTGGTGCTTTGCCTGACTGGGCTTTGATAGGACTTCGATTTAGTAAATTGATCTAAAAATCCTTCACATTTCATGGTTGTCTGCCTGTATATATTTTTAAGAATACTCATCTAGAGAACCAGGCTCCTGGTAGTAATATTTAAAACCAGTCAAATTTAAATATGTGGGTAAGCTTTCAAACTAGGATTTTTCCTCTTCAGAACTTGGTGTCCATAGCCTTTTTGTAACTCTTGCATTGGCCAGCTTTTGAAATGGATAACTTGAATTTGTGAGGAAAATATTTTTCACCACAATAGTCAAGTAGAGCATATTGCCCAAAGAGATGGTGAAATCGCCATCCTTGGAAGTTTTCAAGACCTGACTGGACAAAAGCCCTCAGGCACCTGATCTGATCTTGCAGCCAGCCCTGCTTTGAGCAGCAGGTTGGGCTAGAGACTGCCAGGGATGCCTTCCAGCCACAGCTATCCCGTACTTGTCAATCATCTTACTCCGTGATATTCTGACATCTTTTATGCCATGTTGAGAGATGTTTTAAGCAATAGTCCTTAATCTGAAAGAAAACATAGCCCTACCATTTAATAACGAAGTTCAGATTTTGGACTCAAAACTTCAGGTTCTGTTGGAAACAATATAATCTTTTTGTTTTTTTGACAGGAAGTTGCAGATTCCAGCTAGTTTCATGAAACATTCTTTAAAAAGGCAGAGGAGTTAGTTTCTTTCAAAGAGACTGTCACTATGAGACAGCTTGATTTTTATTATAGAATTTTATTTTTTTTAAGGAGGATCTGAACTGAAAATGTTGCTGGTGTTTAACTGAAACTGAAGGCTCCCTCTGGGGAGTGCTATGTGTGCCAATGTCATTGAATGAGTAATTTCTAAGCAAATATGGTCCAGGTTTATTCCTGGTATTTTTCGTGGTGAAAGCTGAAAAATTCTTGGCAATCAATTTATAGGAAAACCCTGAATAAAAATCGTTTGTTTTAAGGGTGAAATATTGTCCATAATTACAAAAAACTCAAAGCACCAACATCCTGTCCCTTCCCCCAGCTATCTTTCAGAAAACAGTTCCTTCCCATACAGACCACTAAAAGTTGCTCAGAAAGTCTGATTCTGTCCTGTTTAGTCCTGATATCCAAGAAGTGCAGTGACAGTGCTGCTCTCTTCCACACCAGAGGGGCAAGGACAACCAGTTTTATTTGCTTTACTCTGCGTCATCCCGTCTCTGCTGTTTTGTGAGTTTCAGATGCTCGGTACAGTTTCAACATATTACCCACTTGGTATGTGGAAGACAACCCTTTTGCGTTACAGAAATACCCGGTGTCGTTTCTTTGTGGAATCATTTTTTGCCAAGAGAGAAAGTGAAGGGATTGATTTCTTACAAGCATGTGGGTGTCAATGGAAGGAAAGAAACTATCTTTTAAATTCATATCAGTATTTAAGTTCTGTGTAATGTCTGTGTTCTGAAATGCTGGTTACACTGTTAGCATATGTAGGTTGAGAGCCACTCACTAGTTAAGTTCCTCTCTCTTCTGATGTCTTGCCTGTGGAGCATTGAGTCAACAGAGCTCTCCGTGAATCTTTGCATTGACAACTTCTTGTTTTGTTCAGAACAGTTGCTTTGTATTCATGCTTACAGTTTATATAGCTTACAACACTCTCTTGTTTTATTTGCAGATTGTCATAAGCATAGGACTCATGTTTTACGTTGTTCACCGAGCTCAAGTGGAACTGAATGCAGCGATTGTAGCGTGTGAAATGGAAATGAAGACGTCACTTGTTAAAGACAGTCAACCGAGCATCAGTGGTTCAACCACATACTGCAACAAAAGGACAGTAGCATTCTCTGGAGGAGGTGTCAACATTGTGTGATTTCAAGTATTAATAAAGTAAGGTTTTGTGAACCTAAGCTATTGCTTAGAAGTATCTATGGACAATTCAACTAGTTTTAAAACAAATTAGAAGTGGTTACAGGTTGTACTGTGGCACAAACCAACTGACCGGCTCTTGATTGCACACGGGGTGACTTCTAGCAAGAAAAGAAAGAAGGTGAAGTAACTTAAGATGTAAAAGCAAATTTGGCTGCACCTTTCCTCATTTATTATGCCTGTCATGGCCTGTAGTCTGCACTTTAGGATTTTTTTTCCTTTTGCTTCTATAAACTGAGAAATGCTTCTATAAACTGAGAAAAGTAGCACAGAGGTAAATATTTTTCTGCTTAGCATTATTTATAAGGCTGAATAATTATATGCAGTAGAATTTTATTACTGATAAAGATGAATGAGAAAGTATGCAATTCAGTGTATGTTATTCTTGATTGTGCTTTTGCTTTGGAATTGCTTCCAGAACTTGGAGTGTATTATTTAGCTAAAAATGGGACCATTTGGCTTTTCATTCATTGGTGATTTTTAAAAAAGAGAACCCTATATAAAGTTTTGGTTGAATGTATTTTTGTAAGTCATTAAAAATGTTGCAGAGCCATGCATATATATTCACACAAGCTTAAATCCTACGTTGTGGGACTAAAGTGCTCTTAAATAACATTTTAAGTTACACTGTGTAATATGCAAAGTAAAAGGGAAAATACAGAAGTTATAATAGGATGCAGCGACTGTTCAAAGGAGACTTCCTGGCTTTCGGTTTTACCACCTTGGTGATTGTAACAAAGGGCTGTTCCACATTAGTCCTATTTATAGTACTTTTAATTGTTAAAAGAATGGAGTTTTTCAACTCGCGTGACTGCATGTAATAAGGCTTCCAGAACAAGGAGCTAAATCTCTCCTTTAAACAATACGATGGGATACTGGCAGTACCAATCTTACATGAAGGTGGCCTTTATTTTGTAAGTGAATCCCCTCTCCTTTTAAAAAGCTTTAAAAATTCACTTCGGTTGGCATGTTTTTTTCTAAAAGTTTTACATTTTTTTAAAAGATGCAATCTATTATAAATTTCATCAGAGTGAAGATATGAAAACTAGAGTTCTCCTTGGAAAAAAAAAAAGTCCAGTAATGGAGGAGGACAGTAATATCTCTCAGACTCAGGAATTCTGACTCCATTTTTGCAGGACAACACTGTATTGGATAAAGCTCCTTTTACGCGTGCTGTGGACTGCTTTTCATTGCGTTTGAACAGATTGGATGACCCGTTAGTAACTTAGGTGTGTGTAAAAGGAAAACAACGATAATGCCTGAACATAATGTCTTGTGGGTCTGAGTTTCATGTAGATACACGTACCAGTCTTCAATTGCTCAAGCACACGCAAGTCATCTGGTAGAAAAATAATGTAACGTACTGCTTATTTTGTAGATACTTTGAGTAAGTTTTTAAGGATGCTTTCAGTCTTCAAAATTTTGTTATTTTCTAATAGTATGACTGTGCCTGCTTTTTGTAAGGCTGTTTGCTCAAACATTTTGAGAATAGCAGATCTCCAAGGTCATTGGGAAGCAGAGATTTGATAGCCTCTAACAGTCTTACTGTGAGGACGTACAGTACTTGCGTAACTTGACATCTACGCATTCCTTGGTGGTGGCAGTTCAATTTTGTTCTTTAAATATGTGTCCTTTGCAGACTGCTGTTCTTGGATCTTGTGACCTAAGGAACTGAACTGGTTAAATGAAACAACAAAGTTCAGATTCTCTCCTTTTTGTTGTTTTGTTTTGTTTTGTTTTTTTCCGGTTGGTTGGTTTCTGTTTTGTTTGTTTTTTCTGGTTGGTTGATTTGTTTTTGAAAAGGCAATTTGTATATACCCGGAAGTGTTCATTTACACACCTCTGCCTCTGACAGCTCCTGTGTGAAAGCAAGAGAGCCAGATAACTTTTTGATGGCGTTTTTTGTCATCATAGTATAATTGAGCCCTTTCTTAACAAATGGGTTTATTTTTGTTTGTTGGAAAGAACAATGCTTCAATAAATGAACTGATCTGAACTTTGTTCCATCTTGCCAAATCAAGAATAGTGTTTTGAAGAGGGTATCTCTTTCTTTGCATTTTTAAACTGACTTACGGTTGTGTTGATTATTCAAGAACATTTCCCAAATACGTATTTTGAAGTGCTTTTATTTCCATGACATTTTGTAATTGAGTAACTTCACTATGTGAACACTTTTGTAGTATGGAAGTAGTTCTTAAGACTTTTGCATTTTGCTTGATACTTGTAATATTTGTGTACAAGTTAATGGGAAATGTGCATTAAAAGGAACTTTTCTGTACCATGCCAATCATAATTTTATACAATAAATTCACTCAAATTTCTTTAAAGGAATATGTATTAAGTGTTTTGAGTGCTATGGAGTAATTGGAAAGAAGGTGCAGTGGAGTGTTGTCTTTACGTCTGCACGCAGATAGTTGTCTGTGTTAAAGGAGTAACAAGTTAGCATTTAAGGATGAATTCCATGAGTGAGGAGATACTGACAAAGGAGAGACACCTGATTTTAATTTTTTTTCAAAATTCAAAATAAATACATGCTTAATTCTGTTAAATATTTTGAAGGTTAGGCTTTTGTAGCTGTCTTTTGATAGAAGAATAAGCATACATGTGCTGATGAGGAATATGCTACTGAACTGAAAGAGGATCGATATTTTTGAAGGTTAAAGTGATTTTTAATAGTCTCCCTACCTAGTGCAATTAAAAAAAATAATTATGAATCCAGTTTAATATGTAGCAAGTCACCTTCATTAGTGTATCGTGAGTTGCCATGATGGTGAAATTTCTGCATTTTGTATATGAAACGTGCCTAAATTGCAAGTCATATAGAAGAAGAAATCTGTCAGCTGTGTGGCACCAGTTTTCCTTCCTCTTCCTTGTGGTAAGCGCAGCTGTGCAATAAATTTGTCAAAGTTTAACTTCATATTAAGCACCTATGAGGAAAACCCCTTTTCGTGCAAAGCTTTATATACTATTTTCATACTGATTTTTGCGCAATAACTTCCATAAGCATTGCCGAGGTTAGGTTTGACGAATGGAAAAACTGCTCTCGGATGGTGTGTGGCTGGTATCATGTATCAGATCCTTTGCATTCATTTTCAGCTTGCCACCTGTGATATGGTTTGGATTCTGGCTGAGCAAGATAACTGGAGTCATCAATGGCCTCGCAAATAACCTAGGATACGATACTTAAAATGAAATACTATAAATATATTCCTCTTCACTCTGTGGTCGTTCTTAATGACAGAAGCAAATAGTTGGAGTAGCTCTGGGACAGGCTTCCTCACTGTAATAAATTCAAAGCTGGTACCAGTCTTGCCTACATAAGATGATGGTTTGGGCATGAGGAAATAGAAAATCGAGTGCAGAGGGGAAGCTGATGGAAATTCTGCCTGTGCTGAGGAAAGCAGCTTGTCCCTGTCCTTTCCAGTTCTGCAGAATTACAGTGATGGGCCTGGCAGCACAAGGATGATGGGTCTAACACATCCCCTCTTCATGGACGTTAGTGTTTCTGTCGCACCATCCTTCTGTATTGATTTTTAATTTGTATTGATTTTTAATTTTTATTAGTTTGTTTCTGATAAGTAGGAAGAAATAACTGAGTCTGCAGTTTCAATGCTGTCCCTTTCCTCCTTCAACAGATTATTTTGGCATATTGCTAAACTTAAAACTACATTTTACTGAAGTCTGTGTTCATTAATGTAAGTAAAGTCCTGCTTGCTAGCCAAGTGACTAACGTCTAGTTGGTTGAATCTGGATTTTCGATTCATTTGGAAAATTGGTTGGGCAAGATTTGCTGTCATGAGTGTGCAAAGTCCTCTAACTTTCCTCCCAATTATTTAGGACTTTAGATACGTTGCAAAATAAATTAGCAGAATAGGCTTATTGTTACAGGGTTTTTTGTTTCTTTTGTTTTTAGAAAAAAGGTTATTAGCAAAATAGCAGGAGGATTTGTTCCGTCCTGATCTTGAGACTTGGGTGTCATCCTTTTTGGAAGATGAGAGCATTGCCGAGATGTAGCATGTGTAAGCTTAGGTGAGTCGTCGTAATTAGGTGCCTGCTGTGGTGGAGAGGATGTAAAACCTGTAACTTCAGGTCAGGATGGCAAGTCTTTTTTTATCATACGATCTACAGACCAGCACAGTTTGGCACTGGTGGCTGCAGTTCATTGCTTCCCATCTCTTCTCATCTGCAGGAGGGGGAATCTAGAAAGCTACAAGCTTTTCAGGCTGAAAGGGACCAAATAATAGTCTAAGCACAGTGCACACAAATGAACCATAATGTTGCCAGAACTATGAATATGTGCAAGTGTCTTGCTAACTGCCAAATCCTTTGACAGCTTCTGCTTCTTTCCACGGGAGGGCAGCTGGGTGGCCTCACCTAGAGGTAGGTCAGGTTTTTTGTCTTCTGGAAAATTTTAGCATGCTTTGACTTTTGGACATCTTCACTTCTGAAATAGTTTTCTGACAAATTTCACTGACATTTCTCTGATTAGAATGGCTTAGTTTGTCCCAGTAACAGGGCCAGATAAGCTGCGGTGCACACATGTACGTACCAAGTGGTGCTCATGCACGTGCGCCTGGCCCAAGAAGGAATTTCTGCAGGGCAGCGTGCGTGGGCTCGATTCGCTGCATGTGAGGCGTCTCCCTCTGTTCCCAGTGAGCTACAGCTGTTCCCCTTAAAGGTTGTGGGTGGGAAGAAGGAAGGAAGGGCCTGTGGTGACGAATGATTCCAATAGCAAATTTTTGCTCTCTGCCTTAGAAACTTGATTGCTTAAGATCACAAATATCCTCCGTTTAATGTTGGAAGTGGTAGGTGGTGAGGGAATAGACTAATGAATTCTCTAACTGCACTTTTTATGAGGGAGTAACAATTTGCTTCAGTATGTGATGAAACACCCAGATGGTAGAGGGGTGATTTTTTTTCTTGGGTTTTGGGAGTGGTACTATTGGAAGCAAATAACACTGAAATGGCAATGATATGAGGTTACCACTGATTCTTTTGAGCTTAGACTTATTATAGAATCATAGGGGTTAGAAGGGACCTCTGGAGATCATCTAGTCCAACCCCCCTGCCAGAGCAGGATTGCCTAGAGAGGTCGCACAGAAACATGTCCAGATGGGCTTTGAAAGTCTCCAGAGAAGGAGCCTCCACAACCTCTCTGGGCAGCCTGTTCCAGTGCTCTGCCACCCTCAAAGTAAAGAAGTTCCTCCCCATGTTTAAGTGGGACTTCCTCTACTGAAGCTTGTGCCCATTACCTCTTGTTCTGTTATTGGGCACTACCAAAAAAAGACTGGCCCGATCTCCCTGACAGCCCACCCCTCAAGTATTTGTACGC
>VZZY01022040.1:0-46847 GCA_013400335.1 Eurystomus gularis | reverse complement strand
TACTGACAGCTCCCTAGATCAGACGCTGACTGTCTTACAAGCAGCGACACTTAGAAAAGATCCCTTAGGTCTCAAAATTTAAGTTTCCAGAAACTTTTATATCTATAACTAATGCACTTTATTGTATACGCTCATGACAATATGCAGATTCGAGGACACCAGTGATAGTGACTGACTGCGTAAATAAGTTATATAAAATACAATTTAACAAACCTAGGTATTGATAATGATTAATAGCTAGTCTAACATTTAATACTTAAGCGCGCATAACCCGGGGTTCTTACCCAATAGGTGTCCCTATGAGGGGGAAGATATGTTCAGCCCATTGACCGATCCCGGAAGTTTTGACAGAAGTCTTCTCCCCATTTCCCCCTCAATGCAGGACTTTTTAATAGTGTTTCTTTACTTTTAGGTGGAGCTTGAGTGATTCTAATCATACATTTGTCATATTTTGATTGGATTAAAAATCTAAACACGATTTTTGCCTTCATTGCTGATGCACCGGTTGTAATCCATCTTTCCTGATAGTGGCTACACAGTTGCCTTCACTGAAAACATGCTCAGCTGGACCATAACAATCATTGGTTACCTCATCTCTGATAATGGGGAGTAGCTGTGCTACCTTCATAGCACCCTGTTCCCTATTTCGGGGGGTTTGCACGTTCTGTTAGCCAGAGCAAGTCACATTCATGGCAACCACTTTCCCCTTCTGTGATCAGCAACCGTGTC
Organism: Eurystomus gularis; assembly: GCA_013400335.1. Lineage (NCBI taxonomy): Eukaryota > Metazoa > Chordata > Aves > Coraciiformes > Coraciidae > Eurystomus > Eurystomus gularis. The sequence continues at coordinate 46,118 of VZZY01022040.1, read as the reverse complement.
TCACTGAAGACCACTGCAGCTCATGTTGAGATGTGAGCCTAACTTTGGGAGAGACAGGGTTTTCTCTTCTCCCTCCCCCCCCTCCCCCCCATATTCCCACAGTCATACTTCAAAGAAAGGGTTGAGATGAACTTTCACACCACATTTGAAACTTTTGTGAGCTTACTGTCATCTGCGGCTTAAAAAATCTAGCTATCTATTCCTGCACATTCCTGGTTTTCTTTTGCCTTGTTTTTGAGAACTATGGTAAGTACAGCAGGCCTAAATGATTTTAATTATTTAAATAAGAATGCATGTAAAATTAAGATTCTAGACATCTTAAAAATTTTTTTTTGTCCCATCAGTACTGAAATACTACTGTATTATCATTCAGCAAGCAAACCAAAGTAATCATGATAAGCAGTTTCTAATAATTACTGATTTTTACAAGGCTGAGTTTTGATAGTTTCCTCTTTGCCACTTTCTGATCACCGTGAAACAACTAAGGATGGTTTCTCATATCCTTTTCTAGATCTTGTCAATTCATCAGCTGAATTAGATCTCTCTTCTCCCAGGAAATGGTTATGTTATGTCATGTATTCTCTGCTACTTATTGTTTAAGATGTTAGCCACTGTTAGTTGATGTAACTGTTGTGCAGTATAAAGAAATGTCACTTCATTGATCAGTATATACAGCTTCAAATTTCCAACACAATACCATAACCTGTTTTTATCACTAGGAGATCTGTACCTATCTCCCTGGAATTCACATTTAAACAGCTTCTTACCTGGATTTTCATGTCATACTTGAAGTAATTAACTCATTTCTTTGTAACAACTACCATCTCGAAATGGAAATTTTAATGGTGTCTTATTACTAAGATATGCATTTTGTATCACAAAAAGGCACTGTTCTGACCTTGGTAACAGAATTCACAGTAATTTCAGGCATCTCTAACATTCCTGTGACTGATTATCCTCAAAACCTGTGACAGATTATCCTCAAAATGCTTTTACTGAATGCTGCCCTGTCCTTATATCTGCTCCACTAACGCAGTAATCTATCATGAGAACCTCTTCCCCAGTAGAGCTTTTTTTTCCCCTTTCTTTTCATGTGCCACAAGACCAGCTATTCAAAGCAGGCTGATCTCTTCCTGCTCTGAAAACCATAAAAAACTTGTTGAGAACAGACAGAAGTACATCAGCTCTGGATTGTCCAAGTAAGAAATCAGATCTTTCCTTGGTTTACCTCTAGAAAGATCTCAGGGCTTGCATGCTGCTTTGATAAAGAGCCACACAAAGTCACACTATCTAAAGACTAGCCCACTCAAATCTTCTGCCCATACTTTTTGCATCAATTCTCACTTAGACAAGCTATCTCATTAAATTGATAGAATAGCAGATAGATCCCATGTGCTATCTCCTATATGCCTTTCTCTCCATATGGCTGGAATGGTATTTTAATTACGTATATGTTAGCTGGTGTGTGCATGGGATGGTATTTCTATGTGCAGTCTTACACATAATTATGATTGAGAACGCTGATAGTGCATGACTGAACTTGAAAACTAAAATGTTTTTTACAATGTAATAGTTGGTCTAGTACATAGTATTATTTCATCCTGTACACTTTGTTTCCTGTGTATAAGTGGAATTCTTTTTGAAAGGTGATGTCTCCAGGCAGTGGATGTCAAGATGTTTAATGGGTGTAGAAAGCCCTACAAAAACTAATTGTGTAGATGTCACCATAACCGAGCTATACCTGCAAACATCAGCAAGGCAAAAATAAATGAAAAATTTGAGTTGCAGATCTAACTGGGGATTTTGGGGAAGCAATGTAAATAAAGCCTGCTAGGTTAATAGGTGGAGAACTAACCTATCCTCCTTAACCAGTTCCCAATTAAAAAAATGCTTTCCCTTGCACTTAAATATCATCAGTAATGCTAACAGAGAAACTCCTGATGTTTGAATAATGTAGTTAACTCTGTTACATTTAAATCAAACTTTTAGCTTTGGTCTGTAATCCAATTTAATGAAGTGATGCATTTTTCATTATTTTCCAAGCTGACATAAATGATGCACATCAGCATTCTGATCAGGATCCTGAAATACCGTGTCTTCATAAAATATCAAAAATGATTTAGATATCACAGAAAGAAGAAGGATTACAATAAATTTCAGAAGTGAACAATGATGAGTCCAACGAAGGGAGAAAATTATCTCAAACAAAAATTGGAAAAGAAAACACGACATAAAAGCCACATTTTTTTAAAAAAAACATAATGGCAGTATGTAATGAATGAACAGTCACCATTTAAGTACAACATATATAAACAACCACACTGTAAAAATATGTTCATGAAACCAAAAGCAGGATGCAGTTTAGCTATTCCCCAAAAGAAATAAACCTACATAATTTCAAAAGAAAAAGAAATATTTTAAACACAACAGTATCCAGAGAAGAAGTCAACCCCAAGAAAGTGGCAGTAGCTCTTCTGTCAGGTATCTTGGTGACAATTATAGTAAAAAGAAACATTAAATGTTCATTCCAGTACCCGTTCCCAGAGGAATATAAGGTACAAACAGTGAACTGTAGAAACAAATTTAAAGACAGTAACTGTCAACAAAACACCCCTTGTAAAAAATTTAAAAACTAGGACAGGAAAGAAAGGCCAAATTTTTTCCATTTCTTCAATAGTACTTTTTTTTCTGTATGTAGCTGTCCTCTGGCTGTTCTGACCCATAAAGAGCTGGAAAGACAGTACTAGGATCTTACTCAAGAAAATAATGCTTTTTCAAAATACATTCTTTAGTATAGAGAACAAGATAGGAATTTCTAGCTGAATTAATCTGCAACATCATCAGGCCTGCTGCTTCTCCTGTTTAGTAACGCTGCCAGCAGTGGATTTTTTGCTGGGATAATTTGGCATTTGTATGCATTTACAATTTCTTTGTCTGCAGTCCTCTCTAAGAAATTCTGCTTTGTCTGCTTTCTGCTCCTTTACTGTGTCTCTGCTCTATAATGTAATTCACTTTGCTCTTACATACTGGTGCTATCCCTTAGAATCCAAGATAGCTGCTCTTCAGAAGTCCCATTCTGCAATCTTTCTATAAATGTTATACTCACCGAGAGAAAAAAGGTTTGGAACGTTCCCTGTCTTACCTGCCAGATATAGTGCATTTAAGGATATGTTTCCTGAACGACCCAAGTTACATAGCTAGAAAATTATTTACCCAGATCATTTTTATCTATCTGTTGTGAAGCATAATATGAATGAAATTTCAGAACAAGTCCACAGCAATTTAGGAATAAAAAGCCATCCTAACCGCTTCACCTATCCTTACACCACATGATTTGTGTGTCAGAGTTGCATCAAGGGTGGTACTTCCCCAAGGTGACAATGGAGTGGAGAAATTCGTCCTTGACTTGGAGGAAATGAGTATGAAGCAAGAAGTGGCAGAAAGAAACCATTCTGTTTTGATCTCCTGCAGTGCTGGTCACATTGCTGAAGAGAATAAGAGGGTCTGAGTGTGATGTGTGGTGAAGACAAGGGGAGGTGGACTAGGAAGGGGACAGAGGAGCTGTTGTACTGAAGGTGAGTCTAGGGAAAGGGAAAAAAAGGAGTTTCCTCAAGTGGTTTTTTAGTTTTGGGGGAGTTGAGTTGTGTTGTTGTTGGTGTTTTTTTGTTTTGTTTTGTTTTGTTTTGTTTTTGTTTGAATCAGTATTTAAAATATTAGGTTAATTAGAATGAAATTAAGTAAAAATTGCTGAGTGACACTCTTTTGCCCATGACAAACAGAAAGGAGCAAATATGGGCAAATAAAGGGATAAAAATTGCTGGATGTGAACAGGTGGCTTGTCTGTAGGTCTGTCTGACTTGATCCTTACATTGGACCACTGCAGTGGTCCAATTAAATCCCATTTCTAGCCACTACAGGGGGCTGAGGTCACCACTAGTCTGACCTGTCACTCTTCTATGTGCTTCCTCCACAGTTTGTACCTTTCATGGAAAGAGGTATTAATACTCCACTTGTGACAGCAGCTCAACAGACTGTCATGTTTAGAAGCAGATCTTGAAAGCAGTTCATGCAAATTACACGCCAGCTTGTCGTCTTCAGTAGAAGAGTACATTAAGAGTGGGAAATTCTTCAGCAGTGACATGTTAGAAGAGTAAATATGAAAAGTTCTCTATCTGTCAAGACAGAATGGAGAAGGAGGGTGACAAAAAGTAGCAGAAAGTTTGATTCTCATAAATTAGGTACAGCTGGCAGCAATGGTTAGTAAGTCTAAACTTCTAAATGGCTTAGTGCAGCAAAGATGAAGACGGTGGTAAATCTCAGAAATTAGTAGTACTAATGAGACTACAAAAACTGAAAGAAATATGATGCCATATTAAAAGAAGTAGAGAGACATGAAATGGGATGGTGGGGAAGAAAATAAAACCTGTTATTACAATCTAAAAAGACTGCATTTAGTAGAGAGGCAGTGAATACTAAAAACCTGTGCATGTTATAAGATTTTTCTTGTATACATTTTGCAAGAAACAAAATGTGGTTACCCTGCTAAACTTGCACAAGTTGATCACGCTTAGATATTGTACAGGCTTGTTAAACAGGGAACTACAGGAAAAACTTTTCACACCTTCTGAGGGGCAAAGAGAAAATACCAAGATGTAGTCCTTGTCCCAGCTATAGCTGGAGGAAAAACGCGTCCAGTCTAGAGGAGTGCAGTAGCTGTTTCTCTCCAAGAAAACTCTCTCTGAAATTGGGCTTTTCTCAATGTATCACTGCCCAAAAGATAAACCTAGGAGACTCTTGATAAAGATCATAAAAACTTCTTGTTCCGTTAAAAACAGGTGATGCGACTGAAATAGATAGCCAGGTAATTTCATGTAATAGTCTGTTTCCTCAGAAATCCTATCTCTAGAAATCCTCTTGTCTAGATAAAAAAGGATTGTGAGGAAGACCTTCTTGGTTTAAAACTTTCCTTCCCTCCTAGGCTTTTTGTTTATGTCTTTGTTCCCCATGGTGACTTAGTGAAAAATCTTCTGCTCTCAGTCTGTATTTATCCTCTTACAGTAGGAGAAGAAGAAAGCAGCATATTGTTGGTCTTCATCCTTTATATGAAGTGTAAGTGGATATCTCAAACCTGTGAGACCACTGAGTTTTGTGGCCTTCTAGCCTTGTACTTTTCATTAAATGCTTTTTTTTGGTAGCCAAAACTTGATAACCACATTACATCAAGAAAATTTTCTGTTAGACTTAGACAACTGAGTTCTGGTGTTGCTCGTTGAGAGCTACCAAATTCCAGGAAAAAGGATTTGTGTATTGGTTCAACTAAGGGATTATTCTATTCACTCTGCTCTAATATTATTTAGATACTGCCATAGATGTGACTACCACTGAAGGGATCCCTGGAACTTATTTCTCTGACCCAAGCAGTTTGCAAATTATCAAACAGATTCTGTCTCTATTCATAGAATCATATCATAGGTTGGAAAGGACCTCAAAGATCATCTAGTTCCAACACCCCTGCCATGGCAGGGACACCTCCCACTAGACCAGGTTGCTCAAGGCCCCATCCAACCTGGCTTTGAACGCCTCCAGGGATGGAGCATCCACAAACTCCCCGGGCAAGCTGTTCTAGAGTCTTGCCACCCTCAGGGTAAAGAATTTCCTTCTAATTTCCAATCTAATCTCCCCTCTTCAAGTTTAAAGCCATTACCCCTCATCCTATCACTACAGGTGTTTATGAAAAGTCCCTCCCCAGCCTTCTTGTAGGCCTCCTTCAGATACTAGAAGGCCCTCCCCTGAGCCTTCTCTTCTACAAGAAGAAGCTGAACAAGCCCAGTTCTCTCAGCCTGTCCTCATAGGAGAGGTGTTCCAGCCCTCTAATCATCTTTGTAGCCCTCCTCTGGACCCTTTCCAACAGATCTATATCCTTTTTCTGCTGGGGGCTCCAGACCTGGACACAGTACTCCTGGTGGAGTCTCACAAGAGAGGAGTAGAGGGGAAGGATCACCTCTCTCGACCTACTGGCCACACTTCTTTTGATGCAGCCCAGGGTGCAGTTGGCTTTCTGGGCTGCACTGGCACATTGCTGTTCATGTTTCCTACCAAAAACCTTTCAGATCAAGAGACAGGGCATATTTAAATAAAAACAACAAACTGGGGTGAAATCACAGACACTAAGGATATCACTCAAAAGATGACAAATTTAAGATCATCCTGTCCATGGGAATTTCTCCAAGTTGATTCATCTGATTAGAATTATAAGCACTGATATTGTGAATTCTCTGACAATTCCTGGTTTTAAATGAAAGGCTAAAGGTATCCTGCCCTCCCTCATCATCTGAAAAAAGAAAGAAAAAGCAAAGCAATTAGAAAACAAGGTAACAGAAGTTTACATTCCTCATTGTTAAATATACTTTTTCTCTTCTTCACATAAGCATTATTTCACTTGTGTCAGTAACATTTCACCATCATAATAATAACATTGTTTTAGTGTTAAAATCAAAGTATCACAAGAATTCTGTGCTAACAAGTGTGGCACGAAATGCTGTAAACACCTTTAACTTGTCCAAATACGTCATACCTAAGAAACTAAATCAATAGAAAGCATCCAAGTTTTAACTAATCTTCCTCTCTCTTCCCTCTGCAATATTATTTCCTTTTTTTCATTATTTATTTTCTCCTTATTGCAAATAAGAGGATGGAAGGCTATCTGTAGTTCATTTTTCATTCTTAAAAATAGCTGTGAGTATAGGTCTGTGGAAAATATTAGCAAACTGAATATTTTCCAATTTATGCAGAACACTTAATTCTTCCAGTAGTTAATTTTCCCACTAGGTATTTTGTAACACTACAATACAAATATAATATTTAATCCATTCAAACTCTTTACAGGCTGATATCCATCAGAATTCAAATTATTACTCTTCCCTCCAATTAACTATGCCACAAACCTTAATACTTTCTTTAAAAAACTGAGGCCATGATAAAGGGAATGGATTTATAAATTTACGTATGTGTGTGTGCATGCACTTTAATTATGTGGAAAGTGTTTAAAAATTAAAATCTCTAATGCGGCCTTCAGAAATGTTGCAACTGGGAATACATTCATATGAAGTAAACACATACATCTAAGTTGAAGTTTTTGTTACTATGGGTAGCTCAATTTACAAGTCCAAAAGATTAATTGAAAGTTAAGGACTTTAAGTCAGAAAATAGAGAACAATCTTTTTTCCTTCATACTGAGACAATTTCATGCTTTATCAGCTAAAAAATTTTACTCTCTGATCTGAATATTCCAATGTTTTTTCCTATACTGGAGAGTTTTCACTTTATAAAAGACAGAATTTCTTACTCACTTGCCTGTGTAGGTGGTTTGGTATCATCTGTATGATCATCCAATAGGGTAATCTAGCCAATCTAACACAGACTACTTTTAGTTCATTTTTCTCCTTTTTAAGATAATTCTGAATTGAAGATATTTATGTCTGGGAAGATGATGACATTGTGTACTCTTAACCTAACAGTGCATTTCCTTTAATGCACCGTTCTTTGTGATTTTAGTGGTCTGCTTTATTAATTTGAAATGGTTTATGTAGTTTGAAGAAGCCTTAACTTCTGCAAGAGCTGCCCCAGAATCCAGGAAGAACAAATGAGCTCAAAACCAAGAAAGACAATTTTGTTCAGCCTGCTAAATGATAAAGGGAGAATTTACAAGCTGAGTTTACAAACTACGCAATGTCAGAGCAAGATGGAACCTGCAAATTGTTACATCTGATTTTTATGCTTAAATGGCTCCTTGCGGTCTCCACCACTGTGTACTAAAATCAGATTACTCCGAAAAGTTAGAGATTTCAGCACTACTTTTTTTTTTTTCTTTAATATAGGGTAAGGTCAAACAGTTCCTTTGTTGATAGAATGTTTTTTTCTAAATGAACTAGACACAGATAATTAAAAAAAAAAAATCCACCAACATATATATATTTCTGAAATGTATGTTGTTAATTGCACACAATCAACTTTACTTACAGAAACTTTTCAAGGATATAGTACAGTTTTAAACATTGTAGCATACACTTCATTATACGTAGAAATAGTAACTTTGTGTTAGTGAATACCTCTCTGTCTTATAAATACTACAATAGTATGAATGCAAATCCTGCCAATCTCCTAGTGTATCTTTTAGTACTTGCAATTCTCAATTTCAGGTTCATTAAAAAAAAAAAAAGTTACGCTAAGACCAATTGAAGGACAAGTTGGTCTATAGTTTTGAAGTTGAGCTGTCCTAGTTTTGAAATATTCAAGATTTGAACATGAGTTATAAACATTCCCTAGCAAACTAATACATATTATAGGCTAGGATTTCTGAACCTTCATCGCTTAGACAAATATTGCAGAGTTAATGGTGTTGAACTTTAAATATCTATTTATTTATGTATAAATATAATTTGTGTATCACATATATATAAATTCTGGGAGTGTAGAATGACAACAAAAATTGACAACCAAGCAGAATCCAGAGTAGAAATAAGACAAAGTCTGTCGACGTGCATTCAGAAGTAAAGAGGCAAAAATACGTTCCACAGAAACTACTAAGGGATTTTGTAATCCATTGAGCTTTTTTAATGTACTGAACTCTCTGTCCAACTACAACATTGCTGCTTCTGTGACAGTTAGCTAACAGATGAGTAGGAGGAAAAAAATGTGATCCTTTGGTTTCACACTTCAGCAATAGCATGTGTAAGATATTAGTTTTGCTGTGCTTACCAGCCTCAAACAGCCCCCTTCTGTCTAGCATGATCAGGAGAAGACACAACAGAAAATGGTATGTTTAGCTTTGATTTTGAGTTATCTTTCCCTAAATTGTGAATGATACTATAACAGACTTTGTGTTGCCTCCTATAAATGGAGATTTCATTTTTATTTTCCATTTTTTGGACTGGATATCAGCATCACCAACAAGGCCATTTTGAAGCTATTACCAAGCTGGAGAGAAAATAAATATAAAATATGTTTTCTTCCTTCTTGGAGCCAAGTTTTGAATATGGAAAAAAGCACCATCCATCAGGGAAAAAATATTCTCAACTCATAAAATCCTCACTTTCAACACAAACCTCTTCTAGAGCTATAAGAGTTTCCAAGAGAGGTGCCTCTGTTTGCCAAATGACAGATGGTCTGACTCAGGCTGAAGGTGAAATGCAAATCTCCCAGAGAGCTGAAGCCATCCTTATGCTTGAGGAAAATTTATAGATAAATTCTTCAGGGAAAAATCAAACAAACAAACCCCACCTTTAAGAAAAGGTTCATCAATGTATAGATATCCCCAAAACTCCAAACCCATAAGAAATTGGTGTACTTTACAATCTTCCCAAATGTAATAGGGTTTGTAGTCAAGCTTCTATAAAAACATTTCTCTGACCAGCATCCTAGCCCTCAGGCTCAATATCAGAAACATTGTCTCTATCAGAGTAATTTGGCCCATTTTATCTACAGCTTATAAAACAATCTCTGTTTTGGGTGTATTTTAGCACCCCCAGTTATTCATTAGTATGAATACACATTTCAGCCTAGCTCTGTGCTACTCCTGCCTGGAAAAGTAAATGGTAAAAACTCTGCACTGGGCAACCACAAGTATGTAGCAAACTGATATATCACGGTTAGGAAACAGTAGAATGTACCATAAATATTTGCATGTGCTGTTTGTACTAATTTAAACGCTCTCCTCATTTGGTTCTTGTAAATTCCTCATATTAATTCCTACCCAACATAATATAAATCCTGGATAACATCTCAAGACTGTGAGTAACACAAATCAAATAAGGTGCACACGATCCTAAATATCTTCTTGTTCAACTGCTTTGTAAACTCTAAACTATCACATTTGTATAGAATCATTTAGGTTGGAAAAGACCTCTAGGATCATCTAGTCCAACCTTGATTCACTTAGCAGTAAAAAATGTGTTGAATATTAAGAATTATAGGTAAAGAAAAGAAAACCAAATAAATATTTTGACAGTCTTTAAAACTTCCCATCCTTAAGAGTTACAGTACAAAAAGAACAAGTGCAGAAAAAGACAATAAGAACCAATAAAAGTTCCATAATGTCTTGCTATGAAGATCAACTAAAGAGACAAATGTCCATACCAAGAAAAAGGATGACAAAGGAAATGCAATAATTGATTATAAAATCATCAGGGGCAGAACAATAACCTGAAGAAGGGATGATTATTGATTGCCTCTCATAGTGTGCAAAAAAGAGGGCATCAGGACAAACTAAGAGGAGACAAGTTAAAAATAAAAGGTGTACTTCATTCAACGTCTAACTAGACAATACCACAAATGCAGATGATGACAAAAATGTATGTGGATTCAGAAAACAAAAAAATTAATGTCGGGGGTGGGGAATCTATCTTGGCCTATTATATACAAAGAGATTACATTTGATTCATGAAGTACCTGATTCATAACTTGCTGGAAGCTGGGAGATGATAAAGAGGGAACTATCACTATATTCATGTCTCTTTTACTTTCATTGATAGTTTGAATCAGTGTGGGTATACTATTTATTTTCCTGGTATAGAGCATATCCTGCCATGTTTCTTTTCAAAGATGTCAAAAAATAGTAGTAAATAGCACCTTATATTCTCCTGTATACACAATCCTCCAGAGCTGGGTGACTGCAACACACTTTGCCTGAGGCTCTTTTCAAAGTTATTTGATCATTTCAAGTGCAACTCTATGCTGTCCCCATTAGGCAAGCATGCAAGTTTCACAAAATCTTTCAAGATACACTTGATCTGAGTTTTGACATAAAGATATAAAAAATGATAAACTGAATTGTTCATTTTACTTTTAATGTGTAAAACAGTATGATACTTAAGTGAAAGATAAAATATTTTTAATTAAAGAAACAGTATCTGCATGGAGTCTGAAGTTATTTACTGAGAATAAACTAATCGAGGGTTTTAAATCAAAATAATTCAACAGCCAGATATACACGGTCTAAAGGCAAAAATGTGTCTTTTTATCCTAAGCAGTTAAACAAACCTAATTCTCTAACACAATAATTTAGTACTAGCACTTTGTTTAGATAAAAAACTAAAATCACTTCAACAATAGTGTGAATTCACTACCCCAGGAGATTACTAAGCAGGGCAATGCCTTGCAACTGAATACAAGATTATTACCTTTGAGTTTTTCAAATCCTTTGACCTTTACAGTCATGAACACTCAGCCAGGGGAGAAAAAAAAACCACAATGTGAGTATTCGGAATGGTTTTGCTATGTTTCATCATGGGTATCTGAAATACACCTCATGATATCAATTTATTTTTCTTTTTTTGTTGATCCACAGCTAACGCAAGAAAGTTAAAACAGCAGAATCAGACAATGACAGTATGAGCTGCCATCCCTCATAAGATAGATACACATCTTTATAGGTAGTAGTGTCACTTTCATTCAAAAGCTGTAACAATTCAAATTGATGCATGATGACATTTTCAGTTTCCAATCTGACAAAGCTATAGTCCAGGACGTTCCAAGGTTTCAATATTACTGAAAGCATCTCACAAATTAGAATGCTTTCAAAAGCTTTCTGCAGAGAATTGGCTAGATGTGAAGCAGTGAAGTGTTAAAGAGGTGGGAAAAGAAATATGCAGAATTATTTGGAAGATAAATTTTTCTTCTCTGAGTGTACCCATGGCTGTTTAAGAACAGCACAGGTATTAGCAGCTGCCTACTCATTCTTGCACCAGGGAATTCTTCTTCTGCAAACTATATTACAGTACAGGAGGAGATGATTTTACATTGGAAAAGTAAAAATTTGGACAAGAAGCAAAATAAAATGAAATAACCTAAACTGTCCAGTTTCCATTTACCATATGTGAATGACATGGAAAGTATAAAATATGCAGGAATAAGTAAGACTGATTGCATAGTAATAGAGAATCCATGAGCTCTGTAACAGTCCATTTTCAAATTAAGATCCTGTTCTCCCTCCTTTTTTTTACTGTGAAATAATTGAATTTCAGTTAAATTTATTACTAAAATGTGTTTCCAACACTTTATATTTTATTCGATAACATGAAGTAAAGACAAACAGAATGACAATTTATGCAGGTGAATTTTCTTCATACTTCCTTCACAGTACCACAGTCATTTAATGGCTATGCCAATAAACACACTGTAAGCAATCTCATCTCACCTTCCTGGTTTTTGATAGCAAGTTTAATATCCTGAAAAAGTACTTGTTTCCAGCAGTTCAAACTTTAAAATAGAATACTTCAAGATAGAACAGAATTAAAAGAATCCGCCATCTAATTCAGTATTCACTACTGCAGGGAAATAATAGAAAATTATTGCCAATTCTGAGAGCAAGGAGGACAATCACTAGTTCAAATGATGTTTTAAAAATGATGGACAATCTGTAATGCTGTAAAGCAATGGGACAATGTTTTATAACAGAAGGACCTGTAATGCAAGGTAATAATCTGTTTTCAAGAAGGGTAGACACTGCTTCCATCTATTTGTCTTGTACTTCAGGAGTATGTAACAAAGCACAAAAGTGTCTCAAGACCAGCAACATAACACTCAAGGCTCACTTGAGCATTTAACTAGCTTTTGGGGTCAGTTTATAGGAGTCATATGAACGACAGATTTTTGGTGTTCCACAACAGTGGATTGTCAGAAGCTATTTCTTTTCACTTTAAAGCACCCTGCCTTTTAATTTCCTCACTCAGATGAGCAGCTGATGACCCAGAACTGGTGTTCCAGAGACTGCTTGCCTGATTTTCTGCTTCCTGCACAGAACAGAAACTCCTGCAGATGCACATGGTCCATATCAAAGAATTCCAAAGCCAAGTGTTGCTGCTTTACAGCTAGTTTTCAGAAAACAGCACACAATAGGCTTGTAAACCACTACCAATTTATCTGCCATTCATCCCACGTGACACTGGCCAGCAGTTCTATCAGGAATGCACTGCTGTAGGTTTATGCACACAGTGAGAAATCTCTTGTTTGGTCACTTAGCATATCTGATTTGCATTACAGGAGAGGCATTGGCAGGTGGTACTGGTGAGACTAACTGTACCAAATAATTTTTTTCTATTAGCTAATTCAAGCATGCAACAACTGTAGTACACTAGCAAATCAAGCAGTATAGAGGAAGAATAAGTTGATTTGTGTGTTTCAAAACTTGCATATTACAACCAAAACATAAGCATAGCTGGAAAATCAAATTTATACTGGGAAAAAAAGTTACAATACAGGAATCTGGAGTACAGATCATACTCCAGTCCTATCCAGTATTAATAGGGCCTAGGAGACAGAAAAATGGAATTAATGTAAGCTGGTAGCACTCTTAAAAACTTGATATTTTAGTGGGTAGGATATAGATCTGCTCCGACTGTCTTTCTGACTTCTAAGAAGAGAAGGCAAGTTCAGTCTTTAACACCCATGAGTTTTCAGACTGCCAGCAGGGTATGATGCCTCATGACTCATCTAGTTCCTGTAGCAGCACAAAGATTTAAGAGATGGTCCCATGAGCGTACACTCCAGTCTTGTAAAGCTAGCCAAGCTCTCTTTAAGGAAGAATATGCCATGGAAACAGACAAAAAGACAGGGTCACAACATATGTAAGATTTCCATATTTGGTAATTCTCCTTTTTATGGTCTATGGTCCTGATGGTCTCACTTTCAGTGATCTGGGGATCCACCAAAGCCTTCAGCCTACCAGTTTTTGGGAGTACAGTGCTCTCTCTACCACCTCTCTGTTCACAGACTTTCCGTAAATAAGTCTTGACGGCAAAGGAGCACAAGAACTATTTGATGGCTACAACCAGGGCATACATATGTGCTGACTGCTCCCTGTCAACTCTAGGAGATGGCAAACAGCTACTGTCTCTTTTTGGACAGTAGGACAAAAAGAATTGGTTGCCTTGGTCATATGAGCTGTCACACTTTGCATGTCTAGTTTTATTTCCTTCAACCTTCAAAAGCTGAAAGGATGTTTTATAATTGCCTCATCACCCATTAATCCTAGAAGGGAGCTAAAAAAGCATTATTTCTTTGAATCCAGTAGTAAGAACATAAGGTGAAAGGACGATATCCTCAGATTTGAATTCAGAAAATGTTTGTTATATACCCTGATAGAATATATCAGTTTTGATCCGGATTTCTGAAGATATTTTATATTTAAACATCTGCACTTAGACCAAGAGAACTGAGGTGGACCTCAATCAAACTCTCTTTCCTATTATATTTAAGAGCAAAACAGACCACATACTGTTAAATTAGACATATCTGGGAAAAATGATACAAATTTTCAGAGGCAAAGTGCTGCAATACATCATAAAAACAATGGGTTCCAGAGCTAAATGCAAGCAAACAACAACCCAAATTGAACTGAAAATGAACTGATTTATCTTGAGAAGTACTTTTTATTCAGAGCACTTGCCATTTCTTTTGTAGCATTATAGATGAAATTTTATGTAAGGTTTCTATCTGATATCAGATGTAATGAAATTAGAATTTTATTGTCAAATCAAGGTGATTTTTTTTCATAATTTTACTGATATTGCAAAGTAATGAAAACTTAGTGCAAATGACAGTGTTATGAATGCTTTATTTTCAGAAGAGCTCTAAAAGTGTTTAAGCAACAGTATTCTTAATCATTACTAAGCATGTTAGCTAGAACCAGAACAGGTTTGGGGGAAGGAGGGAGAAGAAATAATGAACAGTTAGGACACTCTTCTGTGATATTCTAGATACAATTGGCTTCATAAGTATCCTATTTTCTTCCACATTAAAAAGTGGAGTTTTTTTTCCTGAACATACCATTCATGAATGCTTGATTTTTAAGCACCACCAACTGGTTTTCCCAGAACAGATTTTTCAAAAAGTAAAGTCTCTTTAAGGTCACAATGTTTTAATAATTAATCTTATTTCTCTCACTTCTTTCTCTCCTGCTTTTTATTATCATATTAAGAACTAAACATTACCCAAATGTAAAGAGAAAAGTCAGAATTTATTTGCATTCTCAAGGGACAAAAATTAGAATTCAACTTTCTAGGACTGAAAAAATTGAAACTGAACGTATTAAAAAACTATTTTAAAAATTATGGTAATTGGGATGCAAAAGCTAAGTATGAATTCACAGGAATTAATTTAAAAATTAAAACTTTCATAATAAATGAAAAAAATTTTAAACCAAATACTCTAAGACCTGAAGTGTCCTGCATTTTATGGCCAGAACATGGCCCAGTTAAATTAACATAATTACCTGAAATTGTATTGGTCTTGAGTCACAGTGGATTTTTGTCTAAAGCTTTCACATTACATTTACATTTCTTCTCCAGTTGAGACATATTTAATGCACTGCGGTGACTTTACCAGAAATTTCTGACCTTTCAGATTATGCATGAAGTGTGAGAGCGTGAAAAGGGAAAAAAAAAACCCAAACAGATGATTCCAGACCTTAATCGATGTAATCATGCAATTCATATAAATCAAGATCCAACCCTTCTTACAGGCACACATTCTAATAGTGTTGCAACTATATTTAATAGGAAGAGATTGAAGATGTAATGTTCCGTTCCCTCTGAAATGGATTAACGTAACTAGGACTTTCTAACATTGCTCAAGTAGTTTCCATAGTGACCGCTTTTACACTGGGATGTAATAAAACATCCTCTGCTTCTGTGTCTTATTTCTGCCTTGGAATTTAATATTTAACAGCACTTGGAAGAATATGAATAGTGTTGAAGTTGTAGCAGAGGTAGATACTTACTAAGGTCAACATTCATTTAAAAATTCTTTTCAGATATTATTAATATCAAATCTTATCTGAATTGAATTACCTTCAAAAAAGTGAAATCCAGAGTTCCCTATAGTTCTGCACTCCAGCTCCACAGGGATGCTCTTTTTGCTACAGTGTGACTGCTCTGCTTACAAGGTCCAGTCTTTTCTTTCTGTCCAAGCCTTAGTGTTGTATTCAATGATTCTCCTTCTGAAACCTAACATTTCCTCAAACATCCCTGAAAACTAAGTTTGTGTTGCCTTATTACCCACACAGAACAGATAGTTCTGTGCTTAGTTCTCCACTTTTTCCTCAGGTGCCTTTTGGACAGACTTTCTTGCATTATTGTACTTGCATGGTTCCTCCTTCACTTCTCATGTTTACATACCTGTCAAATTCAAAATGCATCCTTTCAGATGTTGTTTTTCAGAATATTACCCTCAAGAGATTTTGCTACACATCATTAGTTTCGCTAACAACACCTTAACTTATATTCTGACACTTTTAATATCTTATAAGCCACACTTTGAATGACTTAGCAAATGTAAACCTAACAAAACTAAAGATGTTTTTTCTTTCCTTTTATGTCCTAGTAAAATATTCCTGTAACCTACATTTTACGGTTCTTTGGACTTCTTTTTGTAGGAACAGAGGAAGACAGGCTTCCCAGTATGGGTACCAACTCCTCCATATCGTTCAAGCAGAGCCATAAAAGTTGATTTATTAGTCAATTCCCGTCACTGTCTAGATTGAAGATTTCTTCTACATTCACTTCAGCTAGATCACACACATTCTTTCCCATCCCTTTGCTAGACTTTCTGTTTAACAGTTGTGGTACTAACTTGGTCAGTACATTTCAGATATAGTGAGTTCCTGAAAATTCAAAAAGCTTTAGATAGAATGACAATTTGATTCAGCAATGATTTAACTTTATGCTTAAAAATTAAGAATGTGCTGTTCCAAATAAACTTTTGTACTGTAATAGTCTGATTACAGTTAATAACTGTGGACAATGACCCATCTCAAAGTAAGAATCACCTTAAATTGTTGCCTAATCACAAAGCCATGCTTCCATTCACACAAAGCTTAGCTTATACTTGAAATTGGTGTCCCTAAAGCACACTATTCGATTTTAATATCTAAAATATGTCACAAGGGTTCCTATTGTCCCAAAGGTGCTGTAGAAACAGAACATTCTTAAACACAGTTTAACAGGACATTTGTTGGACTGTTAAGATGTTTGCCAGTGTTAATATCCCACACACATGGAAAAAAATACTAATTAGGGGAGGATGTACCACGATAATTTAAATGATTTACACAAGGCATGTTCCAAGACAGCATTATTTAATATAAGGTTCCAGATAAAACATGAATGAAATTAACTTGTGAAAACTGGTGTGTTTAATTTTCTACTTTTAATGAAGACAGACATTCCTCTTCAATTATCTCTCAGACTTAGTTGCCATAACATCTCCCTTCATCTAGTCAATGTACTAGACAACACAGCCCAAAAATAACATAATATGATAGGTAAAAATAAAATGGAAAATGGGGTAGTTGAAGAAATCAACTTATTTAAATTGGCACTATTGAATGATTTTTATTCTTTTTAAAATTATTACTCTGAATACTAATGATTTTTTTTTGCTTTAGAACAGAGCAAAAAGAAAAAAAAAAAGGAAATTGGCAAAGTAGCTTTATTTGCCTCTGATCTACATTTTCCTTCTTAGACATTAATCTTTTAAATGGTTTTCCTTCGCTATTCTTTGTGTTATTAACCTATACCTTCATCTAGTGTCTAGACTTTTCCTATCCTGTCCAGGCTTTATATATTCCATAAACTGTTTAATTCTGCCTAGCTTCTAAGCATATTATTTCTGCCATCTAGCTTGTATGTAGAGACCTACTCTATGAAGACTAGGTTTATGAATAAGATAGAATAATTCTGTTTCTTCTCTGGCTCTCTGAACAACACTTCCCAGCAGAGTACTTCCCTGTTCAACTATTAGAGTTATTTTCACAATATATATAGAAGATTTTTGTCCAAAACATGTACCCACTGAACAGGTTAAATACTATGTTTAGTTATACAAAGAAACTAGCAGAGAACTAGGATGAGAAGACAATCCTAATATTGATTTGATTCTCCCCCCCATCCCACCGTGGGGGATGGAGAGGAGTCAGGGAGCGGGTCCATGGTGCTTAGTTGCTGACTGTTTGATCTTCTCTAGTGTCAGAAAGAACTGTGGAACCGTGGTGTCAGAGGGAAGGGCTAGCCGAAGGACATTCTTCTTCAGAAACATTTCTGTCAATTCAGATAGCATAGGTCTTTTGCTTCTTCCATGTATTAGCCATCTACAACCTTTTGAAGTATAGGAAAGGACATCTACATCTGTTTATTATTCCAATCATGAACACGTGTGGATGTTAAAAGGTAGTTAAGGACTCACTACTCTAATTCTACACCTCTCCATGGGGACAGGTGATTTCTTCTCTCTGGCAGCACAATCAATTTTATTCAGTAAAAAGAAGAAATATTGAAAAGTATGAGGGGACAGGAAAATAAAATGCACAAATACCTTGTCATGATGAAATGCCTAGGCATTATCAGTTTAAGCTTTACATATTTATGAAAGCCCTCTTCTTAAAATTCTTCATGTATTCTGGCACAGCCCAATAAAGGTTGCCTGCTGTCTGCTCAGCTAGTTCATAATGTCCCAAGTTGAACTAATGGCTGTACAATACTGTGACTAAATCAGTATTACTCAAAGGTGTTTGATGAGAAAAAAACTCCCTTTTATTCTCTTCTGCAATTAAGCAGAAGTTAATAGCATCTATGTTCTCTGTTGCAATCCTTTCCAGGCAGAAAAGATAACAGTTTTTCAGGCTCCATTTGTGAAATACCTTTACTTTTTCTTTAACTATAAAATGTCCTTTAAAACAATGGTCTGTTCCTAATCTCAAAGCATTTTGCTGGATTAGAATCTACCATCATGAGGAGTGGTTAGGGTAGTTAGGGTTGTATGTTCTCCTGGTTAAAAAATTGTTTGAGTATGTTAACTTTCCAGTTAACTGATAACCTATCAAACCCCAATTTATTATCTTGTGAATGCAACTGCTTCCTGGAGGCACTACTGAGGCATTATGACTGCTATTATAGAAGTTATGTCAAAGCCATTTCTTTACAACACCTGATCCATTGTTGAAATAATTTATTCGGAATAGAGAAGTTTCTTTAATGATAATGCCACTATGAATTCAGGATTAAACTTCCTGTCTAGAAGTTAGCACAGAGCACACCATTCCAGGTATTGAATGTATTGTTTAATAAAGTGATGTCAACAGAGCTTTATGACCTGGAGTGGCTGCTCATGTGTTATTTAGAGGGAGGGGCAGAGCACTGATTTTGGTTTACAGGTTCACAGACGCTAAGCTATGTAAGGGTATCTGGTTCTGTCTTAATGCCACTCAGTTGTTTTTAACGAGAAAAATGGAAACAACAGATTATAAAAAGTAGGAGCTGAGCTTGTTACTTAGTTACTTCCTAATCTTTGCAGTTAACTCCAGGTCAGAAGCAATTGCTGCTTCTAAATTTTCATCACATAACCTCTATGTGTGTTAATGCTCATACTCTTGCATAAATCGCCACTAAATGACACGACTTGAGAAAAGGAACTGCTTGGTTCTCCAAAGTGTTATGACTGGTTTTTTTATCTCTTTTGAGTGAAACATTCTTATGTGAACATCCGGTGACCAAGAATGATGATCCTTGGTACACCTTTAAAGGTCTACCTGTATATCTGTATGCAGTAAGAAATACTTATATCCTGCAAAATAAACAAGTAGGTAGTCTGCTCCATACATAATACCCAATTTAACATTCCTTGAAGTCAAAAAAAGGTCTTCTGCTCAGCTCCATTGCTCCAGGATAGAGTAAGAAAGGTAACTACATACACAGAAGTACACCTGACAGGGGACTTAGAATTATTACCACATTTCTATAACTTCTCCTGCAAAATTCATGAAAATCAAGCAGCAATTGTAGTATAACTAGTACAATCTATAAAAGCTTAAGTTCATCTTCTGCTATTAAATGTCAAGTGTGATGTAGTAAGTTTTCATAATTTAAAATTTTGATTGTCAACAGGAATAGAAGAATAAAAAGCTCCAAACTCAGAAACTTTCACTCCTTTCCTATTAAGTAAATCCAAAACATAAAGACAATCCATCTGGAAACATTAAATGTAGCTGTCTGAAAATACACTCTTGCTACGGCTTCATCTACTACTTATCTCACTATTTTAAATGTATTTTTAGAAAAAAAAACCCTGAAATTATTAAACTTCTCTTTCTTCTCTCTTCTTTAAAATAACAGTCTACAAACTTTGAGAAGAGACAAGTAGATCAAGTAGATTTTTTAGTAGATTTTAGAAAATGCAGAGTCAAAAAGAGGTTTCATGTAAGTTCTGTGTGTTAGGAGAAGAATCGCTTTTAAAATATAGAAACTTTAATACAAATACAACCTTATAGACAACTTTTTAATGAAAGTTTGGGATTTAATTCATCTGTGTGTTATTTCTTCAGTAAGATCAGTGTCCTTGTGCTGCTTCTCAATCTGTGGAGAGTCCCATACATAGAGGAAAACTTCACCTAACAGTTTTTTCACGCTTGAAATTTTGTCTGCTTTCGGGAATGGATGCTGCAAATGAGAAAAACTTCTTGATTCCAAGTTTTCATCTATGTATCCTGGACTGTCCTCTTGTCTTTTAGTTTTCTTTTTGGTTTTACTTCTGGCACTGTATTACTCTTGTTTGTAATTTCTTGTTCATGGTCATTGCATTTAACCTTCTTTTAATGTCTGAAGCATGTGGCATGTAATTAATGTTTAAGGAAGAATTCCTGAACTATTTTAATTTTACTAGACAGAGGAGAAAACTTGATTGCAAAATACAACTTCACAACAGCTAAGATGAAAGTGTATATCTTAGGTATTATGAAAGAAAAGGTGACAGACTGAGTGAATAAGTAACTACAGTTTTAGTATCTATAGCAATGTATTGTAAACAGTTCCTTAAATTATAAATCCTAAAATATAAGACAGAACATCCAGGAGTGCACTGTAAATGATTCCCAAAGAAAATTATTTATTTATCTAAATTATAGCTAAAAATTAAAACCAAATATAATCTGTATAGCACCCTAGTTTATATAATAATCTACATTAATTTCCCAGCAAGTGAGCAAGTATTACACACAATAAAAATAATATCACAAGGCTTTTTTATGGGTACTTGTCTCTTTTCTAGAAGATAGATCAGATCGTGACAGTAAACTAAAGATCTGCAATTGTAACTGGTTTCAATAACTTTATCTTAAATGATATCACCTTGGCAGATCTCTAAACCAGATTATTTCTACTGCTGGCCTAGCACTGGGATGCATTTACAGACTAACAGCTGCTAAACAGAGCAAAATCCTAGTGATTCATACAACTGAATGGGAAGTGACAAATACCAGCCCATGCCTCAAGAGCCCTTGGGTGCCCTATTGACCTGACAAAATGGGGCAGATATTACCCTAGACCACCTGGGAGCATGCCATTCTTGACAACTCACAAGTCAGGAAGCAAAAAATAATGAAAACCAACCCATTTCTTGTATAGTGGCATAAATTCTTCTCTCCCTGAAGGTGTTCAAGGCCAGGTTGGATGGGGCCTTGAGCAACCTGGTCTAGTGGGAGGTGTCATAGATTCTGTGATTCGGTAGTGGATTTAACAGTGAAAACGAGATTTCTTGGTACTCTCTGGAGAAGTGTTAAGCATGTTTTGTTAAGGAGTATCACATGTAGCATTAGCCCACTTGCACACAGCACTTATGGCAGAACCCAACAGGTGCAGAAAACATGTGCTAGACGTCTTCTGACGTGCATGAGTTGCAGTGCTCACTGTTTAAAAGACCTGGAAAGTATATTACTACCCAGTGATATTTTCACACTATCCAGTAGCCTTGTCCTTTAGAAATTTAGGTTAGTTACTAGGCCAAGATTTCTCTTGGGGAGTACTGCTTTGTCCCCAGGGTATTTCTCTCCAAGGGGCTTTGTGAAGATCTACATTGTGTATCAGTGACTGCCGATGTTCATGTTTTTTACCAACAAAGCATGCAATGAAGTACAGAACATTGTCCACATAGCAACTGAATTACTATTTCATAGATGTCCAGAGTGTTACTACTCAAATTAGTGCCAATTATCCTTCAGTGTCTGTATTTCCTTGACTGGTAGAAGCTTTTCACTACTACAGACCAAAAAGAATATAACTAAGTAATAAAAATCCCATTACAAATGTTCAAGTTGGTGAGGACTTCATCAGCTGTCTACTTGTTTACAGAAAATCTGTATCAAAACACTAGAATAATCCAGACTTACACATTTCTCTAGATTAATAGGAAGGAGGTTAGCCAGACTAAGACTTATTAAAATAATTTTTAATAGCACGATGAAACAGGAATTTTTTTGAGTGTGAAATTTCTGTTCACTAAAGATTTTTCAAGTCTGGCAGAAGCTGTCACTTTAAATTGCATTAAAGCCTTTCTAACTGGACAGAACATACTGTTCGTCTTTGAGAAGTGTGACAGCCACAGAGAGACAATGGCAATTAAACATGAAAGACCTTTCAGGGAGCACATCTAAGGGAGATGTAAAAGGTAAGAGTTGACTTCAGCAGTCACCTTCTCATAGTAACATTCTTCCTTGAAAAAAATACACAGAAATTCATACCTTATCAATACAAGGGACATAGATCATTGTACTTCAGTAAAACACTTGAAAAAGCACCTCATAAATATTAGCAACAGTATTTATGTTGAAGGAGTAACTAATTAACAGGAAACAAGAAGAACTTATGGAGAACCTGTTTGTCAAGTGGAAAGTTATATTTCAGCTATTGGCTTTGTTGTAATTAAATATTTGGTCATAAAAGTAGGAGCTTCCTGAATACATCAGTTAAAAAAGCTAGGAGACAATATCAGTATGACAGACAATGGATCATCATGCAGCTTGATAACTAAAGGAACTGAAACCGGACTCATCTGTGCTTTGGATATTAAGTAACTTGGGTTATGACATAGGAACTGAAAGAAAAGGGAACAGTGAGTCCATGTTTTCATCACACAGAATCTGCATGATAAGGTGATCTTATCATGCAAACTAAAAGTATAGTTCCTTGATTTACCAGGAGATATATTTCTGTACAAAATGAGATTATACGTAGAATGCAAAAGAAAAGAATTAATACACACAAGTACAGAGAAGGGTGACTAAATTAGACCGGTTCTCTAATGGCTCACGGAAGATCAGAAGAGTAAGGGATGAGAGAGAGTGCTGTTTCTCTATACTAATTAGTGGGTTTAAAAGCAAATGAAAGGAACTGAAATACACTGTTTTGTAACCAGACCAATAGAATCAAGACAGCCACAGATACATTCAAACAGAAAATTGGAAATGGCTTCCAGCTGTCAGCAAAGAGAAATCATTAAACAGCTTTTTAAAAGAAACAGGAGGAACCCAGGCTTAAATATTTTTAAAGTTACTCTTGCCAAGTTTCTGAGACATTTTAGGTGGCAGTCAGCAGAGAATAAACATTAAAAAAAAAATCAGGACGTCCCTTCAAGACAGTCCCCTGTAACAGTATTTCTTTAGCCTTGGCACAGGGGAGAGACAAAAATTGCAACAAAATGGCAGCTTCTATGTGGCCATATTTTCCTTGATCTTTCTACAGAAACCTTGTCGATGACACGACAAAAGTCCTCCTATTGCTTAGTGTAGACAACATACATGGATACTCACGATCTTTTCCCACTCAGCAACACTGGCCTTTATAGATAACAGAATACTAAATTTTAAAAGGTAAGGAGAAAAATGAGCAAAAGAGAATCATAGAATCATAGAATGTTTCAGGCTGGAAGGGACCTCTAGAGCTCATCTAGTCCAACCTCCCAATACAAGTAGGGACATCTACCTAGGTCAGATTACTCAGAGCCTATGAAAGGTCATATCTCTGAGTCCTGTGCTCACCAAGTAGCAGTCTGTCAGTCCCATGTTTGAATATGCACATATGTACACTGAACAATTATAAACTATGTTCTAGTACAGTTGAAATTTCAGCAAAAAAAAAAATCCTTGCAGCAATTTCTTAATAAAAGCTAGCAGCATTATTTACATTTGTAACCTCTATCGGAATCATATTTAAATAACATATTTATTATTCTAGAAATTCCCTACAACCAATATTAATGCAGAATAAATTAACTAAAAACAATTTTGTAAGTTAGCTTTCTTTTTTTGAGCAATATCAGAAATGTCTGATTTTCTATATACATAAAAGCAAAACAATCAGAGTAAAAGTTAAATATTATTTTTTTTTTTTAAAGCATGGAAGAGCTGAGTTGCCTTAAGGTTCAGAACAGAGCACATACCTTGCTTTTCCTTTAAAGTAAAACCACCAAGTATGCCAGGACAGAACGAGTACTTATACTTGGGCAAGACCATTCTTTTTTAAGTTTCCAAAGTGGAAGCATGCATAGCAAGCCCACGGTATCCCAATGGAATAAATATCAAATATTCTGAGTGGGATGGTAGGCTAAACCCGAAATATTCTGAAGGTAGCCTGACTTTAGCATTGCTAATTCTCCACTTACCAGAATGATTGACTGAATTACTGGTTCCAACTCTGCATATTTATATGAACCGGGTTTTACTGAAGAAACACCATAATACTGTAAAAGATTCTCTGATCTACTGAATAGTGAAGATGATAAGAAATGTAAGTTTCATTAATCAAAACTTTATTTGGAGGATGATTTGTGGATGAATTTTAATTCATATTATTATTTTTACACTTTGATGTAGTTGTCTATGGCTGCATCATTGGCAAGACTTTATGATGGAAATCTAGGTAACTGCAAGTAAAGTCTCAATATGTTTAACAATCTGCACAGTATGGAAATTACTCAGGAAGAACCTACATTAAGGGAATGTGAAGATTGAAAAATGAAAATGCCTCTGAGCTACCTTAAATCATCACCTCAGATTTATGCAGTACAACAAAGAATTGAATTATATTATTGCACATATTTCCAGAGCATTAGTGTCTTGATGAATGCAAAGGAAGTTGTTCAGAAATGGAGAAGGATTTCACAATGAAGAAGGCTATTCTCCTTTGTACCTTTATCCAATGATCTTACCAAGAGATTTCTAAATAGCTTATAAGGAAAACTGAGCATAATTATTTCCTATTTCATATCTGTGCAAACTGAACTATGAAAAAAAGGAAGTTTCTTGCCTACTGTCACCCCCTGTCAGAACTAACCAGTAAACCTGTTGCCAGAATAAATTTCATACTTCAATGACATGCCACATTTACTTGAATTAATTATTTATTTTAAGGAAAAGTTTTTTAAAATATACTCTGTAATTCTTGTGGGCATTGAAGGCCACCTCTGAGAACCAAATCTTATCTCTGGTGACTATAGGGTATGTATTCTGGCAATTCACTCAACCAGATGCTGACTGATATTTCACACTTCTAGTATTCAAAGCATGATTTCCACAGCTAATTTCAAGAAGGAAATGAACATTTAGCTAGAAAAGAAATTGCTAACTGTTTCTCATTTACAAATTTACAATTGTTTCACTACCAGAGTTCTAAGACTGCCTCCCTCCTATCAGGCACTCTCTCTTTTAAAATACATATAACATATGTGATGAAGCAAAATGCAGACTCTTCAGAAACACCAAGGTAAAGAAATAAATAATAAAGCCATTACTGTTTATTAGATACTGGCCTATACTTACATTCAGATTCCCTTCAAATTCTCTCTTCACCTTTTATTGTTTCAATTCTTTAATATAATTGGATTCACAGGGATTTGTTTAAAATTATTTCTATGAAGAAGTTCCAGATACGGCATGGTCAAATTAAATTATTTCAGTCTTTGCAAGTAAGAGCTGACCCCTGATTTCCATGCATGCCTTAATTGCTTCCTCTCATGTACATGGCCTTCTCATTTCAGTACCTTGTTTATGACACTGATATATAATGTTCTTTCTTTTAAAATAGCACACTGAATTCAACTTTTACCATAAAAAAGGAATGTTCCCAGCAACACCTAACGCCTTTGTAACAGCAGCAAGTGGCCTGCTGTTCTTGTATGTCTGGGTGCCCCTCTTCTCCAACAGTCACAATGATAGGAAGTTTTACTTGGTCTTAGGGGATTGTGTTGGATGCACAGGTAAATAATTTGGGTTCCTCTTATTATTAGGCTACAGAACATAGCAGTTTAGAGAAATCTGTACTTACTAGCAGAAATAATTTCCTACTACTCCTACTCCTACTACTAGAAAGAATCTCCCAGACATACTAATGTCCCAGCTTCCCACTTCTTGTCACTGCCAGCAATAGTTTCACTGAGCATTTATGTTCCAAAACAGTCACACAAAACTTCTCCCTTTCTATTACTTAGCTTTGTGCATTTCTTCACCAGAAGAGCTGTAAATACTGTTTGTCACAAAAGAACATTTGAATTGTCAGCATCAGTGAACGATCACAGGAAAGTTACTGTAGATGCTCTATTCATGAAATCAAACTAGGTAACTTTTTATCTCCTATTCAGCGTCTCTTTCCATTTTGAATATTGTTACACAATAAAAAGCAGTGGAATGGTGCATCAAAATTTGCCTAGTTATTAGTATTGTTTTCCATTCATGAACTGTTCATTGGGACAAATACAATTCCTTTTTTAAGGTAATAATTTAACTGCATATAAATTTTTTACATGTATTTGCCAAGACTACCATTCTAAAAATGGGTACACATGGTGTTGTGTTCTTGAGCATATTTTACTCATAATCATAAAGGAAGGATGCAGGTCAAAGTTCTGGTTGTTGATAACGGTGAGGAAATATTCTGGAGTGAAAACTAACTTATCAATGTTTTAAAACATAAAAATATAGTTTTAAAAACTTTTTCTTTTCAGTCCCTTGTAGTGATGCAAAGTTTATGCAATCATCCATTGAAGAAAAAACAAATGATAACATTTAAAGCCACTGAACCACCAATTATTATTCAGGTTAATGTACTCATTTGAAGGCTTAAAACTGATTTCTACAAATCTTATAGAAAACACAAAACCATAAGCAAAATACAGATTAAAAATTTACAAAGACATTTTTTAAAGTCCAAACAGCTATGAGATTTCTCATCACTTTATCAGAATTCCTCATTAAAAAAAAAAGATTCATCTTTATAATACCTCTGCAAGTTTATACAAAATGTCCTTCATCATATGAAAAGTGATTCCAAATCCCCAAATCATAAAGAGGTGACCTGAATAAAACTTATGGGAACAGCATTTCCACAGCACTCATTTTGTAATCCTTTCTTCATTTAAAGCCCAAGTACTGCATATAACATTTTGCCTGCAGCCACTTTAGTCCTCCAGTCTGCTTCCAGATTTTTAGAAGGAATTATCTTTCCTTCTCATTTACAAGCCCAGAAACACAGATGGCTCTACTGAAAGAACTGATCTATAGTATAAAACTAGATTATCCTGCACATGATGTGGGATGATGTTAAGCTCAACCTGAGCCAGCAATCAAATCATAGAATCATTTAGTGCGTGAGTGCAGCCCAGAAAGCCAATCATATCCTGGGCTACATCAAAGGAAGTGTGGCCAGGGGGTCAAAGGGAGATGACTCTGCCCTTCTGCTCTGCTCTCATGAGACCTCACCTGGAGTACAGCATCCAGCTCTGAAACTCCCATTACAAAAGGGCCATAGACCTGTTGGAGTGGGTCCAGAAGAGGGCCACAAAGATGATCAGTGGGCTGGAACACCTCTCCTATGAGGTCAGGTTGAGAGAGTTGGGGTTGTTTAGCCTTCAGAAGTCTCCGGGTAGACTATATTGCAGCCTTCCAGCATCTGAAAGAGGCCTATGAGAAAGCTGGGGAGGGACTTTTTAGGAGGACTTGGAGTGACAGACAAGGGGTCATGGCTTCAAACTGGAAGAGGGGAGATTTATATTAGAAATTAGGAAGAAGTTCTTGACTAGGAGGATGGTGAGTCATGGGAACAGGTTGTCCAGGGATGATAGCCTAACACTGGATGTGTTCATGGGTAGGTTGGATGGGGCTTTGAGCAACCTGGTTTAGTGGGAAGTGTCCCTACCCACAGTAGTGGGGGTTGGAACTAGATGATCTTTGAGGTCCCTTCCAACTCAAAGCACTCTATGATACTATCATGACCTAAGGCATGATAAGTAGAATTAGAGTGAAGAAAAAATGTAACTGTCAGAGTAACAAATTCCAATGAGCATAATTTTCCACAATCAAATACCAAACCAGAACCTGTATCACCAAAAGGATGACCTCTGACAAATTTCAGGCTTTTTTTTAAAGATGTGCCTCTGAATGCGAAGGTCCTTGAAGAAAATATACTTCATTACAATTAAAATAATTTAAGAACGTGGATTTTTCCTCACTCTCGTCTTTATACATATTTAGCTCTCAGAAACAAAATACACGGTAGTCTTAGTTCAATTGATAGCATTTGGGGAAACAAAGATTTGCAAGGGTGCAAAATCTAGATCTTCTAAAGGAAATTTATAAAAATCCTAGAGAAACACCTCTAGCTCTTTTAGTAACATTTTATGTTACTAGCTACATTTTTAATTTTGCACATCTTCTGACACCTATAACCATTCACTTCAGTCTGTCACAAACTATTCTGTGCAAACATAAATGTGACCCCTAGTTGTGAAGGGCACAGTCAAATCTCTCTAATATCTTCTGGCAAGAATGTGCTTGAGGCACCAGGGAGCATTTTATCATGTCTATCACTGTGTTAAAATAATTAACCATTGAACTAATTTTAGCAGTGGCCAGCAACCATACCCATATACAAGTGAGTATCTTAAAGAGGAGTAAAAAAAAAAAAGACAGAGTAAAAGTATATATTCAGACCATGTGCCACCTCTGGCGTATCTCCTGGGAATCGTATGTCCTAGAGTGGGATATGATTTAGGCCTTTATTGCTTTAACTATTTTCTCCCCTTTCATATTAGATTTATAGCCCTGAAAAGAGGTTTTTCAGAAGGTCCTAAGATGTGCTCCCCTTGCTAATGAGAAAAACCCTACCAAAACCAAGAGCTATTTGGGACATGACAGTGTGAGGGAGCTGCATGGCAGCTTCCCTTCAGAAAAGGACTATGTGACTGTTTTACTGTCACAGTCCTTTATTTCCCCTTCTTTCTTCTCTTCCATTCTACCAACAGTATTTAAACAGCTCTGTTATGATATGTTAAAGATAGCATATCTTTTTTCTTTTTTAAGCAACTATATGGAAATTCTTTAAAAAGTGGGTAATGAGCTTAGGTCTGTAGAGTGCATTGCATACTGAACATGCACAGGGAAGAGACATTCAGAAGTACAGAGGAGATACAAGGCAGAGAATGAGTGGCTGGCAAGCAGTGAGCCTGCAGCACAGATGAAATTCTGGAAATTAAAGTGCAGCACATGGTAGGCAGACAGTCAGGCCCTATGGTGACTCAAAGTTTTGACCAACCCAGTGTCCCATCTCATCAGAGTTTTCTTATAAGACTGGTGAAGACTGGGTACAATTTCTTCCTTTCTCTGAAAATATCTTCCCTCTTGAAAAACACTCTTCCATTCTTGGGAGATTCCCATGTCAGTCCCACTTTTAGCCATCCGGGTTTGTAAAAGAACAGACTGAATACTGCAGAACAGACCAAAGCAAGAAACAGCATGAGTTTCTAACACGCTTACAGGGCTTTCACAAGGTAAAATGAAAATTGAGGACAGAGTCTTTTTTTTTTGGAAAAACCATTTCAACATTTCATATTTAATAGCTGTAATATTAAAATGAAGAAAAAAAAAAAAGAAAAGCAAGAAACAATCTTGTTGTAGAAAACGAAATTGCTGTCTGACTTGGAAGATTCCATTTCTTTATTTCTTGCCAACATCTCCCAATGCTGCAAGATACTGAAACCAGTATTACCTTCCTTAAATCTTACTTTCACTTAAATAGCTAAATATTCATGTTTTGGAAATGGGGGGGGAGGCAGGAGAAACAAACATAGAGGTAACATATGGATACCACTTCCTTTGGTCCACCAGTAGATGCTAACGGAGTATCTCTCTTCCTCTTACGAGTTACCAGCATCATCAGCTGACTTTCTGAACAGGAATGTTTAACAGAAATTCACAGATTTTTGGGGGGATTGTAAAGAAAGCAAGCTATAAAGATTTTCACCAAAGAAATAATTAGAAGAAAAGTTAAGAAAGCACTACTAGATGCAGTGTTTGCAGCTGTAAGTCCATTCAGAATACGGGCCTTTGATGTTTGTAGTAAAAGCTTAGTCCTTGTCCCTGACATTCTCTTGGTGTTGCTTAAGGACCAAATGGACGCCAATTGCTATATTCGGTAAAACTGTCACCCGTGGAGATCTGCTGATGCTGTGCTGGGTTCCAGCCTTACTCACCATCTCTTCTTATATAGTAGAAAAGAAAACACCTTTCTCATCTTTCTCTCTTTTTTTTTTTTTTTTTTTTTTTTTTTTTAAATGCAGCTATGGTCCTGTGTTAAGTATACTGATGTAATTACTTTTTCTGATCTGTCTTGGAAAATGCGGAGAGGCCACTGTGGAAGGAACAGAAGTTAGCTTACACAGTGCCTATAAAAGCTTTTCAGTCTGTCAGCCGACTTACATATACACAGTAAGTCAGGGCTTGCTCTGAAGAAACTCTAAATGTTTTTGGACTTAAAAAAAAAAGCACATCCACATACCGCTATATTACGTAGGCAGTCCTGAGAAGTCACTGCATCTTTTTGTAGTTATGCAAAGTTAGAAATTCAGTACAGATAAGACTAATTAAACACCTGGTGTCAATTCATAACTATTTTGAGAAAAGTGGTGGAGCCAATCATCCCTCCTTCAATGAAGTTTAATACTGAATTCTTTAAATGAGCATACACTTGAGAGACTCTGCATACACTGGGGATTCTCTTTTCAGCCTCTATCTGACATATAAAAAAGAACAAAATAAACACATCTGTGGTATACTGGTTATGATGCATTTTCCTCACAAGAAGCATTAATGAAGTTAGTCTTCTTTGGAAGCTGACAGTAGCTGAGGCTGTTCTGCTTCCCTGGAGTTACCATTTTGAATCTTCAGCTCACAAAGAAAACTGACAGTATGAGGCCCATTGCTATTGTGAAACACAACTTTCCCAAGCCTGTTCACACACTATTCCTTGTGAACCAGCTGTCAACGGGCTGCATTTAACACTCTGTACTCTCTTTAAAAGGCTCAAAATTGAGGGCAAGCAAATGAGTGGTTGACAGCTACACAGATTTGCACTTTGTGGCCAACAGAGCATTTACTTCTGTAACTAATTATAGAATGGAATAACCAAATTCTCAGTTTTATCAGTGAATCATTAGCAGAGCCTAACACACATGCTCCAGTATTACTGAAATTAAATATCAAGCCACAGAACCAAAGATAGATGTAACATTTTCCTCTTAATATATTCGTGCTATAGGTATTGCTGTTGTCACTGGCTTGTAATAATACGTAGAGAATTAAGACAAGATTGAGACATGTTTTTTCCCTTGTAATATAATTAATAGAAAGTGCAAACACACAAGATTGAATATTTCAGCCAATTGATTTCTTGTTTTGTCACTTAAGCCAGAGGCGCTTGACTAGATGGAATTTCTGTTTGGTTTTGTTGGACATTGTTTTGCTTTCCCCACTCTTCATTTGGAGACAATGTTATTATTTACAACTAAGAAATGCAAAATTTAGAAGGCAAAATATGTAATCAATATCCTATTAAGAGGATTTGAAGACACAGAAAATTCATTTTATGACTGTACAGAAGAGCAAGCATATCAAAGACATTTAAAATGATCTAATCTATAAACAAGCCATTCATAATAGATTTATCTGTAATATTCTGTGAAACCACCTTCCCCAAAAAAGAACTCTTTTACCAAATCCTTTGTATTTTAGAAAACTTATTCAAGTAACATTTTAAAGTACTTTACATTTAGAGTACTTTTAAATAAATAAATAAACCATATCTAACAAACAACATTTTCAAAAACATGCATGTACACTGAACTGGGTAACACACGCATTTCAGCATGAGACGTCCTCTATACTCTTTGGACAGTTACCATGCCTTTGTGTTTTGACTCACTGTTTTGCCAATTATCCAGCCCAGCACAAAGAACACCACCATTACCAGCAGGCAGATGCATAAGCAGATACAGATTTTATTATCTATTATCTATCCCCATGGGGTGCAGAAATGATATTTACATGGCCGGCAACAGAGGAGAGAAAACCACTCACTGCAGGTGATGGAACAAAAGGAAAAGCAAACTTAACTACAAACTCAATAACAGAAGGGAAAAGAAACCAGGCAACCACCTCAACAATCGAGGGGGAGACCAACCATACCCCAAATATCACCATAGCCATGCACAAACCACCCCAGCAAGTACCAGAGAGGTGCACCAGCAGGACGCGATACATTCCACAAAGGTACATGGCCAAACTACCACAGACACCAAAAGGATAAGCAGTCAAATCCATTACCAGTATTACCTTTGTCCCGTCCAATATACTTGTTCTGTCCTGCTGTTGCTGGGAAATCCTGGTTGCAGCGAGCAGTCGGGGGGGGGGCCTCAGGGAAAAACCCTGCGTGGTGCGTCCCCCTGCAGGTCAGCTTCTCCCAAGTTCACTACAAGCAGGACCAGCTTTTATAGTGTTGGATAAACAATTCAGGTTGCACAGGCAATCCTCAAAAATAACTTCAAAAGCGGGACACCTGCTATTTTGCCTCCTTATTGGGTTCCGTCCAAGGTTGGCCAAGCCTGGGAAGAAACTCAAAGAGGAGAAGGCACCTCTATCTGCTTTGGTTTGTCTCTCAGGATAGCTGTGTGTCCATTCCCACAGCTAATTTCCCAGCAGAGAAAAATCCTCTGCTGGTTTCAGCCATACTATCCGGTTGTGAGATTCATTCATATGTCAACTTTAATTCAGGGCCTATTGCTCAGGCCCTAGCACTTCACTCACCACCCATTGGATGACTAACGTTACATGATAGTGGAGGTATTTAAAAGATGTGTAGATGTGGCACTTAAGGATATGTTTTAGTGGTGGACTTGGCAGTGTTAGGTCTATGGTTGGACTCAATGGTCTTAAATGTCTTTATCAATGTAAATGATTCTGTGATTCTATATCTCTGGTAAAGATCCCTGAAGGATTAATAACTCACAATTTAAAAACTTTCACGCTTTGCAAATAATTAGGATCATATTATTTTTACTTCCCTATTAAAAGGACTGAGTTTTTCCATTATTTTAATGCTTGAAACATGCTGATCAATTTATAAAAGCTCATGGATGTTTCCAGAAGTCACATCACATCTTAGAAAAGCCACTCCTTGGTGGGTCACATCCCTTCCTGTTTGCACTTGCAACATGTCCTTAGACAAAAGCAGTGCTTACATTGAGAAGTAACTGGTGTGAAAGTACTGTAATTACATTTAGATATGTCTTTCCAATCCTGTGTAAAGCTTTTTGCCCTTCAGCTCTCTCCCTTCCATACCTTTTCTTTGTTCACTTCGGCACCCTATGGCTAACTTTCCCTCCTGACTGCATGCTGTTGTCCTCATCCTAGTCTGGATTTATTTGTTGAGTGTGTTGTGGGTTTTTTTTCTAGTCTGTTCTCTTAATTCCTTTCCTCCTCCTTCAAAGGCAGCTAATAGTCATTTTTCTTGCCTTTTACAGCTCCCTGGACTCTTTCTTCAGTGCAACTGAACCGCCCTGGGGAGAGGGCTGCAGGTGCTGGCACCTGCTGCTAGCAAACACTCCACAGGTCATTAGAGATTCACAGGCAGTAGCTTGACCACCAACAAGCCATTACTACAGTCCATACTATTTGTTGTCTATTGAAAATAACCCCATGAAAATAAATTTTAGCCTTTATTTTTTAAAGGCAACTAGCCATCTAGGTGTGTGCTATCTAAAACTAATATAAAGCCTGCTACTTCACACAGATAAGTGGCTTTCTGTGTAGATGTGGTGCCTAGGGACACAGTTTAGCAGTGGACTTGGTAAAGTAGGGTTATGGCTGGACTCGATGATCTTAAAGGTCTTTTCCAACCTAAATGATTCTATGATTCTATGATTCCAAATCTCAGCTGATCTCTACCTTTTTAGACTTCTAAGAAAGTTTTCTTTTCTGTACCCTTAGTATCGGTGCAGGTGCCCAGGTCCTGTCAGCTGGGACGGCCCCTGTGCGGAGCGGGCGGGGCTGCCCCGTGCCGGACACAGCCAGTTCCAGCCGGCTCCAACGGCCCCAGCGCAGGGCACCGCCGAGCGCCTCAGCCAGGGGCGGGCGGGCGCCTCGGGGAAAGCCTGGGGGAGAAAGGGCAAAACGGTGCCCGGCAGCCAGGGCTGAGGGACACGGGGTGAGCAACAGCCCTGCGAGCCCCGAGGGGAGAGCGGGAGGAGGGCAGGAGGGGCTCCAGGCGCCCCAGCAGAGATGTCCCTGCGGCCCCGGGAGAGACCCCGCTGGGGCAGGTGCTTCCTGCAGCCCGCGGGAAGGACTTTAATCCTGTATTTAAACTGTTGTACTTGGAGATCTTACCACTTCCTAGCACAGCCATCGTACAGAGGCAATGTGCCATGTTCTTAGCTTTGTCTATGGGTGGTGACAGCATCTCTTCCCTGTCCCACTTCACACAGGACAAAAATAACATGTAAAATCATGTAACATAGAAATAAATCAACGTTTGGCACAAAACACGCAGATGTTGCTGTGTAACAGGTTTTAAGAGTAATATTTCTACCCTGTCTAATCCCCATTTCATATTCTTAATTCCCCATTCATTGCTGTCCATAATGATAAAGGGAATTAGTGTTTCCTGATTAGTTTTGAGCAGTGAAAAAATGCGCTTCAGTCTGGGGTAAAATTGGATAATTCATTAGTCACACTGTTGAAAGTTCCAAGTCTATTATACCCCTTAAGCTATTTTCCCCAGAGAAATTTCAATCCTCCTAATTTGTAATGCCTGTAGCCAAAATTATTAATATTCTCCTTAGTAATGTATAACATGTTGAGTTTGTTTCTTTATTTGTTTGCTTTGCAAGGCATTGCTAACAATGTAGCAGAGGGTATTTGCATTTTTTTAGAATGATAAACATTTCTTCTAAAAATCTTTAAAAATCCACATTCATAAATTCAATGTGGAGGTAAATTTCTTAACCCCCACACAAAGTCAAACTATAACCATTAGACACTAATTAGAACTAAAATCTTAGATAGGATAACTGGATCTAATCTCAAGTTTCAGTTCTATTTGCTCAGTTTTTATTGTAAGCAGTCTACCATATTTAGTTTAATCCCTTGGAGACAATTCAGGCATTAAGAATTTATTTGTATTATGGAATATATATTATTTCGACGTGCTCACCTAACTTACAAAAAAAAAACCAAAACCCAAGTAAAAAACATAATTTGTAGTTTCATTTGGTTTATAGCAAAAACAAAGTCAGATTCCTAAGCAAACTCATCTTAATGGATCCAGAATGAGTTGCTTTTTGGATTTAAATAATTAAAACAATACAGTAAGACACAGAAAGAATTAATCTAAGGAGGTTGCATTATTATTGTTATTCTTATTACTATTACTGTTGTTATTATTACTATTACTAGTATTAAAAGACAAAATAAATGTGACTTTGGTTGCTCTTCAACATGTAGGGAGTGATAAGGTCTCCCCTCAGCCTCTTTTTCTCCACCATTAGTAACTCCAGTTCCCTCAGCCACTCCTCATAAGACTCATTCTCTAGACCCTTCACCAGCTTTGTTGCTCTTCTTTGGACATGCTTCAGCACCTCAGTGTCTTTTTTGTAGTGAGTTTACATCAACTGGTGGAAGTATATAGCAAAATCTTTCCACAAAAGCAGTAGATGCTCAAGATTTTCAGGGAAAAAAACAGTCAAACAACACCAATTCGTTTCATGTACTTTTCAAATCTGCATTCTTTTATCAAAATTAGCATCACATACATGCAAATTTTAAATTTAACATATCCTTTTGAGGATCATATAAAAATTACAAGATTCAGATAAGATTTAACATGAGCAACCCTCCATAGCCAGTGCATGTGCACTGATGCACCGATATCTTTATGTAATTTACAGTGATAGGATAAATAAGTTCATTGTTGTAATGTAAATAATTTAAAGAAAGATCTGCTACAAATTAAGATTATGAAAAGTCATAATGAGATCAAGACTGTATGAATAAGTAATACAGGCAGCATGAGAAATTAGTAGGAAGCTCTTCCAGTAATCCCAGCTGTGAAAGGAATTCACAGGAAATGAAACAAAATACTCATTGGAATCAGATCGTCAACTTACACTGGATCGATGTTTCATTTTGACATGCAACAACATTTTAACACTTGTTACCGTATTAATAATAATATCACTAGAAAACTAACAAAGGGAACTTTCCAACCAACACTTTCTAAGACAGATTTTTGTGGGAAAAGGCCTCTCAAGGATGATCACAAATAAGGATTTATTGCCACAGTCAAAGCCAGAGCAGTTCTGCAAATTCTCCTTGTGACTAGCTAGTAGAGATATTTCCAACACTTTTACCCTTGTAACCTATTTTTCTGACAGTATTGTTTCAGTAATACAGCATTGCCAGGTCTAGGCCTAGATGGCTGCCCACCTTTGGCATTTAGATGGGATATGTGTAAATGGATCATGACTAGGACTGCAATAAACCAAAATGTGTTAGCATGTAAGAACCACTCCAGATAAAAATGTCCTCCTGAAACATATCTGTTCATTCATGTACATTCCGAATCATAGAAAATTATAAAAATGATCACTTGAACTCATCTTCCAAAATTGCTTGCCTGAAAACTTGTGCAAAAGGTCATACTACAAATCAGTTTTCTGAGCTCTCTAGCATCAGATTCATGCCTGCGGAGCTAGCTGACCACACATTTTATTTTATATTGAATTTCTGTAATACCAGAAAAAGGAAAATAAGAACAATGGTGAAGTAATATTGAACTCTATCAAGAGCAAGCATGTACTTAGCTTGATGTGTAGAACAATTAGGAATCAGGAACCTGGAGCTGGTACGTGGCAATTTCTTCCACATCAGTCATGCCTTATGAATACTTTATTCTTTTTTGGTGCCCTACCTCAAAAAGAATATAACAGAATTGAAAAGGGTCAGAGAAGGACAATGAGAAAAATTTAAAAAGTGATACATGGACTAGGATTCTTTAGCCTGGGAAACAGCTGACTGAGGATGGCTATTGATTTGCTTGGACTGTTCATTCTGCCATTCGTTGTCTTGTACAATACAGGAATGTAACAAAAAAGAGATGATTCTTAACATGTCATTAAACTGCAGAGCTCCTTGCCATGGGATGCTGTACCTGGCAAAAATGAATGTGGGTTCATGGGGGGCTAAAGATCATAATGACAGAGAAATTGACTGAGGCATGTCAGATTAAAAGATATTCTTTATGGCTTAGACTGTCTCTGAGCCACAAATGTTGGAGGCTGGAAGAAGATTTCCAATAAAAATCACTACATTTGCCCTGTTCTAATATTCTTTCTTAAAGCATCTGCTGTGGGCAACTGCTATCGATTACATTAGACCATTTTGGACGCCTATCCAAAGTAAGGTTGTGATGCCATTAATAACAAAGCATACAACTAAATACTTACATTAACAGCTTATGGCAGGGGTAGCAACATTCAGGTAGATGAGCCCGGACTAGGACGGGGGACTGTTGTCAGTGACAAAACCAGCACAAGAGATTAACCTGCACAGTTCTGGCTCTGTGCTAAATGGGCTAGATAACAGCAGTTGGTAAGATGAGAAAGTGTGCCGAGTTTGTGGTTGAGTGGACCATCCAAAACTGTCTAGGAGGGTATTTTCTTCAAACTTAGTGGCACTAAAAAGGAAGAAACCAACAAACATTAGTTAGATTAAACAGTAACCAGGGGAATATCAAAAGCCTTTTGAAACAAAGAAAGACTCATCTTAAGGAGCGTTAAAAGTTACAATGGTGGAGACAAAGGAGAGGGTAACAGAGCAGCAATGAAAATCTGTTTTGACACTGACAGAAGTCACCTTGCTGGCATTTGTCCATGTCTGATGGACTTTTTTCTTGTTGGAGGCATGAGCACGCCAGAGAGCAGAAGAGAGTGACCCACACCTTGGCTGTATGTGTATCACCTTGTGGGGTGCTTTTTTATTGTAGATGTGCATTGGAGGGCTGCGGGAGGTGGTGTGAGGAGCTGGAGTGTGCGCTTTTGACCCACACATCCTCTAAGAGGGGGTGGGTGTGCATGTAATCATGTGTGGGTCCACAGAACTCTTAAGGATTAGTTAGAGAAGGTTGTTTAGAAATTCACAGGCATAGGCAAGCATTTTATAGGTGTCTAGGACAGTGGTTAATCTGTTGCAATTGTGATACTGGCCATTAATGTGTAGTTCACTGACTACCAATTAATTATGTGGCAATAAACCTCTTCAGTCCTTGTTCAATTTAAACTATATGAATTGAACAGTTTCCCCCTGTGAAATCACCCACTTCATTGCTGCACTCCTCAAAAATAAACTGTGTGAGATCATAAAGAGAGATAGTGTAGCGATATTATGAGATGAAATCAGTTCCCTTTCTTATACAGAAGCAAGTTATAAGCACTTGGGATGCTACGTTCAAAAGAATGAAAAACATGAATGGGTGAACTGCCTTTCTCATGCACAGATGAGATAACCCTTTGTAGATTTTAAGGAAATATTCATTGCAGAGACAGCACCAGTGTTCTCAGGGTAGTGCGTGGGTATAAAGATCCCTCCCAGTCCAGATGGCTGTATCAAAAGGAGTATCCACTGCATTTAAAGAGATAATGCGGCGAACATTGCTGACAGTCTTTCTCTGCTTAGAGCATTTATACACTTCACAGGAATCACAGGTTTAATCTTGTGGAAAGCATATGATCAAACTGCGGCCTTAACTGTAGCAAACATGCTTTAATATTTAGGTTAGTCTAAGAAAATCTAAGAAGTAAGCCATTTTTTAAAACCCATTTTTGTTGTGCCTGTTCAGCCATCATAATTTCATGCTGCCATCAGTTGCCTGATCACACAGGCCAACACTGAACTCACCAACAGCCCCTCACAAGTCTTCTTTCAAACAATCCTGCCATAGGTTCCTGTGGGCCCAGCTCCTCCACTGCCCACTATGGTACCATCGTTGTCTGCTGGACACAACAGACAGAGATGGCTCCCTCAGGGACCCCTCACATGGAAGGGCACCACTAAGAGAACTCAGCAAGAGATAGCCAGACCCAACAGAAGCCACACCCAACAGGAAGGCTCCTGGTTAATATAATCCTGGCCTCACTCACCACCTCAACCATGACCACCTGGGTGAGGGCAGAGCCACAGAGACACAGGTGGGCCAGGTTCTGCTTCTGGGACATGAAACCAATAAGAAAACCGAAACATTCTGCTAGATTGTGACTCATTCACAGGTCAACTCCAACTTAGGGCCCACAACTCAGTCCCCAGCACTTCAATTTTCAAAATTCAGACAAGACAATACCAATCTCATTTCATATATACATGACAGGTACAAATCTACTAGTGAGGAGGCAGCAGATGAATGGAAAAACTCGTATCCTTACACACTATAAAGCCAGTACAGCACATAGCCTTGTCACAGAGGAGGGAGAGAGATATGCACGAACACGTTCATGACTACCTGCACAGCCATAACAAAAAACGTGAAAAAAAATCATCTTTTTTTTTAGGGCACCTTTGCACCAATATCTTTTACTTATAGCACAATATTGAATACTAGACACCTGAGGTTTTCTACATAGTCTCCTGAATTGTTCTAATGTGATGGGATCACAACAGCTAAGACTAGCATTCTGAGGCTGTGATTCTGTCCTTCAGATTTCTGCAGCTGCAGATTGAATTTATATTTTTAGGCTGCCTCTTTGGATTTTATCACATAAACCTACTATGTTTTGAACTTAATATCTCATACAATCAACACCTGGAATTTAAGTCTCCCACAGGATTTAACTCTAATTAAAATGTAGTTCATTGCAACACAGGCCTTACAAAAAGCACAACTGTTTATTGTACAATGTGAGAACAAAACAAAGAATGTGAAATACTTACCCCTAGTAAAAAAAAAGTGGAAAATCCAGAAGAATGACCGAACACTGAACAGTCTTTTCTCTTTCCTGTTGGACATATTTTTATTATAGCAGACATTAATTTTCACTTGTAAGTTCTCTATACAATTACTTATCAGTTTCATAAGTTACTTGGTGGGACTTATTTACTCCATTTTTACAGTGAATCAGTAAGACTAATTCTTCACCAACACATTGCAGTTTACATGGCAAATATTAATCAGTAGAATTCTACTCTGGTGAACGTCTATTGTAAGTTAAATCATGATGCACATTAGTATGCAAGAATCTCTGCATGAATTTTATATGTCTCTAGCATAATTTAACTATTAACCATATATCAGATCATATAATCATAGAAAACACTTGTTAAATAAGAAAAGATCTACTTGGCATCTTGATCACAATTTAGATATTGTTCAGTTTAGCTGTACTTCTGTACTGCAGATCAGTTTCTGAATAAAGAAAAAGCACTAGAATCAACATTCTTCTCTCTTTTTTTGGCCAAAGATCCTGCCAAATATTAGTTTATTAAAATTTAAAGTAAGCAAATTGGTTTGTTAAAATGTGCTATTGCTTTTTAAGTCTTTACCATTTAATTCACAACTGAAGAGGAAGTGATAAGCCTCTCAAGGCTTAGTTAAAATGGACAGCTTAGCTCTGCCATTCTTTCTCACTGGTTATGTATTACTCTAACAGTAACTATACTAATTTCAGTGGAAGTACTCAGAACAGTTGCAAGTAGTCAGCATGAGTAACACGAGCAGAATCACTGGCTTTTATTGGAGATGTAACATTTGTAACAGCGAACATCCTGGTATCCAGATCTTCTCAGTTCTTAAAATGTTCTGTGAAATATTCCACTGAAATATTCTATGAAATATTCCATTGAAATATTCTTGGAATATTCCATTGAAATATTATTTGAATATTCTGCTTTGCTTTGCAAAAGACTTTGAATTTTCCTATTATAATTCTTGAGGGAAGGCATCTCAAAAAGGCTTTACTTCAACCTCTTACTCAAAGTATAGACGGCTTTCATTAACCAGGGCTTGAAAACCTTCAGGGCAAGAGACAGCACAACCCTGCTGGACAACCTGTCTCTGGTCAATACTTGACTGTGCTAGTGGTGAAAAGTTTCTCCTTACTTCCAGTCAGACCTTACTATGTTTAATGTCTCCCATCCTCCCATGATACACTGGTATGAAGTACCTGGCTCTGTCTTCTCAAGAGCCCTTTGTATGCCCTGGCGCACTGCAGTTAGGTCCCCTTAAAGTCACCTCTTCTTCAGGCCAAACAAGCCCTAGTCCCTCAGCCTTTTCTCACAGGGCACATGACCCAGTCCCTGGCCACCCTAGAGGCCTAGGATGATTAGAGACTATTGATGTTAAGGAACCGATCGCAGAACTGTTAATGTCTTTCCTGTATTTGGAGGCTCAAAATTGGATATGATAAGCTAGGTGTGCTGGGTATAAGGGGATAATACCTCCTCTGATGTCCTGGCTGTGCCCTTGTGAATACCTCCCAGGGCACTGTTGGCTGTCTCAGGGCACACAGTGTGTATCTACCAAAGCCCTCATTTCCTTTCCCACAGCACTGACTGCAGCCAGGCAGGCACAAGCCTGCACACCTCCACAAGGTGCTTTCCGCCTTCAGCAAGACTTGGCCTTTGTCACTGTTGAACTTCTTGAAATTCTTCTTGGTTCACTCCTCAAGCCTGTACAGGTCCCTAAGAATGGCAGCATAATTTCATTCCTCTGCTGGGTATAATCTTTAAGCAGCCAGCCAAACAGCTGCCAAAAAAAATCATACTTCTCCGCATATCTTGTAACTAGAATTCTCTGTCATGAAAGCACAGTAAGACAGCAAATGCTATTAAGTCAATTGGGAGTGCAACTCACTATAAACCAGCAGAAGCAGCATAGGTTTTACTCTATTCAGACGCCTTTCTGGTCTCTGTCATACATATTCTTAGGTTATTTGTAATAAGCAGTAGCAGAAAGTGATAAGCAACATCAGCTCTCTCCTGGGTTTTATAGTAGGCTGCAGAAATGCTAGTTATTAGCATAGACACCATATCAGACATTGTCTGGAGCATTTTCTAGTACCTAGCACTTCCACATGGAGTGTTAAATATATCTCATACACTCACTTTGTGGAAGCTGGCCAGTGCATCTAACAGAACTTTATATATCTGTGGGTGCTTATTTTTTGTCACTGTGAAAAAAACGTGTGCATAAGTAACATTAGAGAATGACTCACGTAAGATCTTCCACACATTCTATTTTTAAGTTTTGGAAAGTACTAACCAAGAAATCACTAAAAAGAGGGATAAGAAGAAGAGACAACCAAATATGCTTTCTCGTAGCTAATGATGAACTATTTAGGAGTATTTTATTTCAAAGATATTTAGGCAAAAATTTAAAATGTAATATAAACATTGAGCTACTCAGATTGTATGAAGTACTTTTCTCATATGTACATGTATATCTGTAAATAGATAAGTATATATCAGCAATCACTTCCTCACCTACCAGTTTTCCTTTACATATAAACACAAAAACCCTCTACTTGCTCTATTTTAAAATAGGTAAGAGTACTATAACATTCACTTTTGAAAGATATTTTTATGGGGTACCAATGACTAGCCTTCTTTACTGATATTTACTGAGGTCTTGAAAGTTTAAAAAAATACACTCCTCATCTTGAAATTATTTTGGTTTCACCAAACCCATTTAGAGATGTTCATATCTTTGCCAAAAATGTGAAAATTTTGGTTTATGCTTTTGAGGAAAACTTTATTCAACATGCCAGCCAAAATTACGAATGC
The DNA here is from genome assembly GCA_013400335.1 of Eurystomus gularis. Lineage (NCBI taxonomy): Eukaryota > Metazoa > Chordata > Aves > Coraciiformes > Coraciidae > Eurystomus > Eurystomus gularis. The sequence continues at coordinate 3,154 of VZZY01022040.1, read as the reverse complement.
AGAGAAACAACAAGAGGAAACTGACAAGAGCATGAGTTTAATTTCTTTTCAGTAATATTGTAATACCATTAAAATAAACAGCTTCTCACTGTCAGGCAGTAAATTTAGCACTTGAAGTATGACACATGTTTGTGGTCCAAAAAGCAAGGCCAAAATTGAAAAGCAGCTTTCAAACATTGGATGCAAACAAACTTGCTCATAGACCGCAGCAGCAAATAGATTTTGGATGACCAGCTGGATGATGAGTAGGATTCCCTAATGCTCCTGCCTTGAGAACTGTTCTTAACAGTTAAGCCCGTTTGCTTTTATTGTTTTTGACAAGCAAAACAGTCTGGTAACAGGTGTGAGAATGTGCTTAGAAGGAGAGAATAGGAGAATAAAGATGCCACAAAAATCTGGCAGGCTGAAGAGAATAATCTTCATCATTATTTTGCTCACATTTCTGTAGGCACCAGATATTAATCTAAAAATGAAACAATACCTTTTACATAAAAATAATGCTTGTTTTGCAGCTTCAGACAAGGTGATCTGTGACCAAATGTTGGCTGGATTTATGACCATCCACCATGCAACAGTGAGGCAGTTTTCAGGATTAATATTATTTTAAGAAAAAAAAAAATCTATGGAGCTTTTTTCTTTTGACCTTTCAACTGCCAATGCTACAAACACCACTTAGTGTTGACATAAAGCTTTGCAACAGCACAAACTTAAAAAAAATAAGAACAAAACCAATGACCAACCAAGAGAGAAGAAAGACCTGGCAGCTGAGATCACCAGGAAGCAAATTTTTAGCGAAGAGGAAACATAGTCACCCCCAGTTAAGTCTGTTGTTTTCAGAGTTACAAAGTTTGACTTTCAAACATTGACCACAAAAATCAGAGCTAGAAGAGCAATCTGTAGGTCTCTGATTTTTTAAGTCTGTCTAATACTAGGTCCTGTACTGCTAAATCATTAAGTAAATTATACTTGTGTCAGAGGTTAAAAGGCAACTACTGTTGATATCTTAGTGATGGCCCAGGTGATACAGACAGTCCTAACCATTACTGATCCCATCCAGTGAAATAAAGGTATGTTGAATCTTATGTGAAAAGATGCACTTTAAAGGTTAGGAGTTGTCACCTAGGATTTTGGTCAGGGGATGAAAGGTTGCATGGTGCTAGTTAAAGGGTTTTGTTTCAGCCTGTTCTGTGTTCTGGTCCAACTTATGTACAAACTCTATGAAATGTTTTCCAACAGGAAAATATATATTATGCTAGAAATGTGAACGAAATTCCTCAGTACTGTCTGCTCCTGTTCTTCTATGGGACGTTTACAAGTTAATGTATATTTGAGTAACTTTTTAAAAAACTTAAATCTAAAGTGAACTATTACCAGAACTTTGTGAACAGTGGATGTTTCTTTGAAATTTGTTGCAACTACCAAAGTCAAATATATTGTCTTTAAAACAAATTCCAACTATTACTGGAATAAACATTAAAGTATTTGAGAAATGACATGGCGTCACATTTTAGATGTCATGTGATGGTTTTATAGAGAGGTATGTGTCGTATCACTTCTGCAATAATGTTCAAATTCTGAGTCTCTAATCTGGTTATTTGAAATGAGTTTAATTTCAAAACTACCAATAGCTACCTGAAGTGAAGTGATAAGTCTTCAGACTGTGAAAAGTGTCCATGAAATGCAATTATTTTAGATTAATTTATCTGCCTTTATTTAGCAAATGCTTTTAAAGTCACACTCAAATAATTGTTATTAGCTTGAATAACCAATTTTTTTTTTAAAAAAAAAAAAAAGAAAAGTTGTTAGTGGGTAAGTTTTGACCGTTCTGTTGTAAAAAAGAAATTAATGCTTTAATGTAGATACTAGAGTCTTCTCAGAAAAATCAACAAAAAACATTTTAAAAATGCTCCTCCAAAGCCCAAGCATAAGTCTGTCTTATTTTTAGTACTTCAGCCTATTCCATTATGGTTCACTTTGACCGTGATTAGCAGGAAATTACACCACCTGTTTAAAATTTGATTGAAAATTCCACCTTGTTTGTTTACAGGTGCTGGAACAACAGAGCATGCAGAGATATATAATTATAGAATAATTATAACAATAGATTTGTGGCTTTCCAGGAACTATCAGATGTCTCAGGCATTTAGCTAAATAATAGCTATAATGTACAAATATGCCCACACCTTTATATATAATAACTATAAATAGTTTTGTGTGAATTGGCAAAGAAAGAAAACAGTTTTGCCAACACCAGCCATTTCACTGGAATGAAAAAAACAAAACAGAACAAAAACAAACTCCTACAGAAAAACTGAGTAAAAGATGAATAAATCAGTCAAAACAAAACAATGAAGGGTTTTTTTGTGAATAGACACGTTAAAATTTGCCCAATTGAATTTATAAGAATGTATTCATTTCTATAGTTATTTAGCCAGTACACATAAGGAACTAATTGTGGTTTTCTGTAAAGCAGCAGCTCTTGCTCAGCACCCAGAACGGATAGTTTTCAAATAAACTCTAAGAACAAGTAAATAACAACACAACATCTATGGCAGGTAAGGTAACACTACGACACTTAACTCTGAAGTGAACTCTAAAAAGACACACTATAATTTTGCTCTCAGCAACAACATGAGGTAAGCAGTCCATTTTAATTTCCAACCCTTAAAGACCCTTAGAAGAAAAAAGTCTGATACTCTTTCAAATGAATGGGCTGGAATTTGATCCCTTCGGGCGGCCTATCAGAGCACTGGTTGACACCCACATTGGATGCCAATAAATCTGTCGGGTTGGAGCTGGGCTGGCTTCTAGACAAATGGCAGACAATGTATATTAACCTCTCTCCCTTCCCAAAAGGGAAGAGAAAGGGAATAAGGGAGAGAGACTTATGGATTGGAAAATAAAATTAAAACAGCTTTAATGAAAATAATAGTAATAAAATGAAATATATACAAAACCAATATTGAACCTAAACGCTCTGATGGCAATTACGTCACNATCACCACTGATGGTGTGGAGCAGGCACTGGGGAAGTCCCAGACTGGACTCAGTGGCAGGTGGGAACTGGATTAGGTAGCTGGATTCTGGAACTGGATTCAGAAACACACAGATCAAGACTGAAAGCAAAAACTGACAGAGTCTTCCTTGGATGCCA
>VZZY01022039.1:32270-52190 GCA_013400335.1 Eurystomus gularis | reverse complement strand
AAAAAAAAAAAAAGATCCCTATTAAAAGTAAGCTCACCGCAGGGTGACATTTTATGGTTCAGCCATCCTTTACAAGCCCTAATTTCGTTATTCAATACACTAGACACACTCAGAACTGAAGTGATATAAAGCAGTAATAACATGCACAGTAGTCCTTCAAGAAACACTGGCCTTTTTCACAAAGAAAGTAGTAGGTAATGTGCTTAAGACCAAGGACCCTTCAGTTCTGTTCCTGAGACTGACACTGACTTGCTGTGTAAACATGGCAAAGCAATTTAACTCCCCCCATGCCTACATTTACTTATCTACAAAGCTGTCTAATAATACATAACAATAACTTGTTTATACCTTTCTTACATGGTTATCTAATATTTGTGGGCTGCTGTGAGACAAAGCCACTGTGATAATGCACTTATCCTGTCCTACGCTCAAAACAGCCTGAAGGGGAAGGTGAAAAATGGAAATTCAGATTAGGTTATTCAAATGGTCAGCTCTCACCACTTAAATCCTAGATCCTGTAACTGCCAAAATTTTTTATGAACTGTACTAACACAATGAGAAAAATAAAACTTTGTGTTACTTTTATTTAAAAAACAGAACTAAAAATACTATTAAATGCTAGATTTTATCAAGCAGCACCGGAACTTGGGAATACATAAATTCTAATACAATCCATGCTCTTTACTTCCTTTGATCATGTGGAGAAATCTTTCACAGGAAATTGTGTGAGGTACGAAAAATTTAAAACCATGTTTCCCTTAACTAGTTTTGTCATACTTTCTGTGTGCTTTCCCACTCAAATATAGAGGTGCACCCACACACTCTAAACAGCATGAATAACATCTGAACAATGGATTGCTCACAAGAAGTTTGTTTAATCTATTTGCTGCTCAGTGTTAAAGCTTTTTAACAGTCATTAAGGTTAACGGAGTCAAATTTGTTCTCTTTGTTCAGAATTATGAAATGTTTAAGAAAGATGCTTAAGAGCCCACTGACACCTCATTAACTTTGTCTTGGTTTTTCCCTCTCTTTGACATAATTCAAATTTTGAAGGGAATCCATATTACATGAGGAGGTCATGAGGGGGAAAGGACAGGAAATAAAGTCTCTTCAGCCCTCTCCCCATTAAACACTAAACTTTCAAGAAAGACAATAGAGAACACAAACCACTCAGATGTAGCTATAGACTGCTTCTGCTGTACAGAATAAAAGCTGATAAAAGAAAAATATTGATATCTCTTTGGCAGAAATCATATCAGACAGGTGTAAAAAGTATTAAGTAAACATATAAAACATGGCATTATTATACCAGTAATAAAAGGCTAAATAAAAACATATTGTCTAGGAAGGCTTTTACAGTAGTTTTACATCCCAGTTCCAATAACAGAATCATCTAAAACAGTTAATAAATAAAAAAAATACACAAAAAAATTGATTTCACAGTATTTTTATGTTCGATTCTTTCTCCCTTAATTATTTTTACAAGAAGAAATACAATATTGGAAAATTTTAATCTGAAGATGTAACTCATAAAATCAGTTAATCACAAGCCAAGCATTATTATATATGTAATATTTCTCCATAGCCAGGCTTCTCAACTGCTGAAAGTACCGACACAAAATGGTACATGCTCAGACGTGATGAAAGGCAAAACCAGCATGCTTGGCAGGTCACACAACAGCTGTGTGTGCACACGTGCAAAGCCACATGGTCAAGACTTTGTGTGCATGTGTGTGTGCATGTGTGCGTGTGTTTCCGTGTGAGCTAGACCAAGTGACAGGAGAGGAAGTATGCATCTTGCCCCAATCCATGTGCAGGACCTTGAACCTGGCCTTGTTGAGCCTCATGAGGTTCACATGGGCCCACTTCACAAGCTTGTCCAGGTCCCTCTGGATGGCATCCCACCCATTAAGTGTGTCAACCACAGCTTGGAGTGATCTGCAAATTTGCTGAGGGTGCACTTGATCCTATTGCCCCATCACTGATTAAGATATTTAACAGTATTTGTGCCAGTTTCTACTTCCTGCTGAGTTGCCCACCTTGGCACACTCAGCAATGTTTGTGCACAGGGTTTTGTGTGATTGTCTCCATTATGCTTGCCTTAAACCATACCTGCCTGTGTGGAAGTGAGAGTAGTTTCTCTGGGGCTGATACATCTACCTGTGAAAACACAGGTATGATGGGTATAGTAGTGCTATATATACCAGGTTCAGGACTGGCAAAGTGTATTCATATAAAACAAATGGAAGCTGGAAGGCTTGCTGCAATAATTTCTAAACTATGTTTGCTGATGGACTCAAAGGACCTGTTATGAAGCTATAGTCTTGCCATTTGTCACCTTTACCACAGGAATTTTCATCTGCACTTTGTTGATTGTTTGTTTTTTTTTAATTATTATTACTGCAAGAACTTTGAACTCAGTTGTAATTCTTTACACTCAGTTTCACTTAGGCTTTAAATACATTTATGTTGTATGTCTAGTTTGTAGGCTTCATTTTTCTAATCTGAAATGTTCTAAAGTTATTTTGGTGTTGTTTTTATTTTTTAAACTCTAATAGCACGGTCAAGTATGGCACAAAGAATTGTTAGCATCCTTAATAACTGAGTGTGGTTTGCATTCTTTCTCTATTCATGTTCTCTGGAATATTAATATATTTGTTTAGTAGTATTTGTTTTTTTTTTTTATTGTAGCTTGTGTGAGTTAAGTTCATAGAGACATTTTGTTGCAAGAAACAAGGTCTTCACCCTCATTGCTTCCTGTGTTACTGGAAGGAAAACAACTCTATTTGAAAAGAGAAAGCTTCATTTCATAAATGATATTCACAAAATTAACAAAAAGAGCATCCAAGTTGAATGTTGCCTTTTAAGCTGGGAAAGGATCAGCAAGCGATACTGAAGAGGTGGATTTTGAAAATCCTTCCAAACAAAAAGTGCAGGGCATTAAAGAAGGCACAGAAACTAAATTAGTTTCACACATATTAGAAATTAGTTTCACAGAGCAGAAAGTACTGGAAGAAGGCAAAGAAATGTGTGGGCATCATCTTTAGAACAGTCAAATCAACTAGGGGATGAAGGGATTGAGAGCTACCCTGTGCAGAAGGACTTGGGGGTATGGGTGGATGAAAAACAGAAGACGAGCCAGCAATGTGCACTTGCAGCCCAGAAAGCCAATCGCATCCTGGCCTGCACCAAAAGAAGCAGGGCCAGCAGGTCAAGGGAGGTGATTCTGCCCCTATGCTCTGCTCAGACCCCACCTCGAGCACTGTGTCCAGCGCTGGAGTGAGTGCTCAGTACAGGAAAGACACAGACCTGTTGGAGGAGATCCAGAGGAGGGCCACAAAGATGAACAGAGGGCTGGAGCGCCTCTGGTATGAGGACAGGTTGAGAGTGTTCACCCGGAGAAGAGAAGGCTCTGGGAAATCTTATTGCAGCTTTTCAGTACTTAAAGGGGGCTTCTAAGAAAGACGGAGACAAACTTTTCAGTAGGGCCTGCTGCAATCACACAAGGGGTAATGGTTTTAAACTGAAAGAGGGTAGATTCAGACTAGATGGAAGGAGGAAATGTTTTACAAGGACAGTGGTGAAACACTTGTAGATACTCCATTCCTGAAAACATTCAGGGTCAGGTCAGATGAGGCTTTGAGTAACCTGCTCTAGTTGAAGATACCCCTGCTCATTGCAGGGAAGTTGGACTAGATGACCTTTAAAGGTCCCTTCCAACTCTAAACATTCTGTGATTCTATGAAATGGGCTGAATGAAAACAGCCTTTTCAAGACATGCCATGTCTTCAGCTCACAGCCATCACTATTCACTCTATTGCTTCTCCTGTCTCCTTAATCAATTTCCCTCATCTTCTATTCCCCTCCACCCTTTCCTCTCCATGTATTTCTTTTTCAGGGAATCCTTGTGTCCTAGATTATAGAGGTAGAAGACAATTAATAACGCGAGTGGGATTAGTTCATTTTAGGAACAGATTGTTTTTCTCAGCACTATAACAATGGGAATGGCTAAGATAATAAAGCACTAGATTTCTGCTAAATAATTATACAGTGTTTTATAAATCAATGAAACGGCATCACACTGAACTTTCTGGTTCAAGTTCACCCCTGGTGTAACTCTACTTGATCCAACATAGAATTACGAGAATGAAAATGTCACTCTATGCTTGATTAATTTTGAGCATCCTGTGCTTAAAAAGCTCTGTTTTTCTTTCACAAACCTTTTTTGAACAGATTAACAGACTCCAAAAAGGTAAAATATTAGCAAGGTAAAAACTACTTACGTCTAACAGCAGTAGCTATAGCAGGACATCAACTTCTGTACACAGAAGGAATTTAAAAATTAAAATACGTTGGTATTTGTTACTGTCATAAATGCTGTTGAACTACCCAATATTTAAATTAATAATTTAAGTGTTTGCCTAATGAACTGGACTTGATTATATTAAGGCATTCTCAATTAATTCTGACAGATCATCTTCTGAATTAGAACACAGAACCAAAATGGTTTACGGATTCCTGGTCAAAGTGTTTACTGAGTGAATATTTCTTCAACAAATTAAAAATAGCCCTGTTCTAAAGCAAAAATGCTTAAAAAGCAATGAGTGAGAAAGTTAGAAGAAAAGAAACAAAATAACAAGCAAGTACAGCAAATTCTCCTCTTAGCCATCCTGTCAGCCAGAAACTGGCAACTACAGTAAGTAGCAACAAGAAGTGACAAGTAGTGGAAGAGACATGCTACCTCTGGCAGCTATTAGAAGCATGTTAAGAGGTTAGAACTGGTTCATATTTAAACCTTTAAAATATCATTCAGGAAGGTAACTGGAAGCTATAAAGAAAGACAAAAGAATAAGCCAAAGAACTCTCCATATTACAAGGAATCAACGCACAGTTCTGCCTCAACTCAACAATATAGTAAAACATACCGAGTCTCTGAACTACAGACAGGTTTTTTTTAAATTTTACTAGGCTAGCTCAACCCGTTGTTCTTATTCACTGCACTGGATTAGGCAGCTTGCTTGCTCGGTGCTTTAAGTACTGGACTACACATAGGACATTTCAGTTCAGAGCAGTTTACAGACCTCAATTTTATAAGGAAATGAAAAACTTTCACTTAGCCAGACTTAAATTTTCATACCATATGTTAACACTATTTTCCATTCTGATCTCTTTTACCCATATAACAGTTTATTTTTGGGCAATCTCTGTCCTTTGGACATTCAAATATTTTTTTTTTTTTTTAAGAGTTAAACAGCAAATGTGTGTACTAGGACTGGATTGAGAGATAATTACAAATGGAAACCAAGGAGAAGAGAAAGAATTACTCATCAGTCATCTCAGTGTTAGGGATCAACAGAGACATGATGGTAGCTAGGAAGGCAACTGTGGACAGTTTTGATTTTCTAGAAATTATTTTTTAAATTATTTTCTAAATATTTTAGGTTCGGGAAGGGTAGTGGAGGTATTTTATACATAAAGAAAATAATCACACTAACAGAAGTCACCTTCTTCTCTTTGTCTTAACAGTATCTTTTCCCCGAAGCTTATAATTTTAATACTATGTGTTTTTCAGAGGAAAAAGCATCATTAGATCTCTGTTTAGTGTTTCACAAACTTACGCTACTGTTCACACTACGTCAATAATGTGAGATCTCATTAATTTTCATGGTAGTTCGCCTCATTTAGGAAAAAAAAAAAGAAAAAAAAAATTACACCCCAATTTTATCCCTTGGGAACTTTTAGGAGAAAGGGAAAATTGGTGCTAATATTAAGCCACAACCATCTTTCCACTACCAGATAAGTAGCCATGTAGTCACATACACATTTAAAAACTGAGATTGCGTAGGGAGGTGGGGAAGTATGCTGGAGAACTTTCTGTTCAAGAACATGCCACCTCCTACTCACATTTTCTACATCATTCATCATGCCCAGCTCTAAGCTTATTGCAGGTTTGCAAAAATGAAGCTGTTCTCATTAATAATTTTCTGAGATATTTTCATCTGCAGACCTCTATCACCGTGACACTCAGTCAGAGCATTTCCCTGTCAATACCATGCTGTTCGTTTGGATAACTATCGTTCAGCATCTGCTAAACTGGTGACAGAGACTCATCTACTAAAACTGTATTTCACTACTGAGAATCACACTAATGGCCATATCATCAAGGCAGTGATTAGGCCAGATTCAGCTCTGGTCTCATTTTATCTCACCAGGGAATCTGACACATGGTGTCTTATCTCTGGGAGACTAAGAAAGCACAGCAGAGAGGCACTGAGAGAGATATCTGGGTACTCAAAATTCCGAAGAAAATTCTACACATGTCAGAGCAGAAGAGCATCAAAGTCTAAAAGGTGCAAAATGTTTGTGACTTGCAGGAAGCCAGTTCAGAACTTTTATCCTCCAGGCACCCCTTACCATTACCAGGATGTTCTCAGGCTTTAACTCTTTCTGCCTGTTTGTTTGTGCACAGGCAAATTAAGTCATACCTTGCCTTCAAGTCCAATCTAGACCAGATGTTCAGCTAATGTTCAGTGACCCAGCAAGCACAATTCATGTGTCCTGAAGAGTTTTTATCTGCACTCTTCTGTACAAGCATAAAGACGTTGGCAGGTTAGCAATAAATACAAGAAAAATTACCATTTCCCTGGTTTAATTTATTTACATAATCTATTAAAAACATAGATACTTAACTATAATATTTTTTCTTGAAAGAACTAAACCACATCATATTAGAGAGCATCTTTTTTTTTTCTTTCATTTTCCTTAGATTCTTTACATATCCTTATTTAATACTTGATTCTTTTACTTACAGCCTAATTCAGCACCAAGGTATTTTACAGGACTTCTTCTAATGGCCTAGGGAATATTTTTAATACTGGAAAATTTTACGAAGTGATCAATCGAAAAAAAAAAATACCCAAACCCCAAACCCAAATCCCAACACATATCACACAGGAAGCAGTGCTTCAGTTAGGTCTGTTTTGAAGTCAGAAGCTATTTATGAATGTCAAAATTTATAGTTAACAGTGAATGCTACTTTATGCCTTTTATTTTTTCCCCTAAGTTACTTCAAAAAATTTGGAGACATTTGTGGCCTTGTCCATGAAAGAATGAGGAACTCCTAGACGCCTAAAAAATAGTGATTTCCTGATTTAAAAACTGCTAAACAATTACAATTATTCACAGCAAGAGTTGTCATTGAAAGGCTTATAATGCAGAAACATTGATGGCAAAATCATATGAATAGAAATGAAATGTACAGCACTGAAAGGTAACCTCTTGTTTACAGGAAAAAGATCAAATTTAATCAGACAACAAGAATTCAGTATTTCTAAAATTATAAGAAAAAGCCACCAGAAACAACATAGGAAATGGAAAATCTGCATACATTTCAAAGAGAACTTTGACATGTACTGGGAACCATCAGCATGACTGAAGTTTAGTACAGAGATGTCTACTATTGAGTTTGCAAGAGAACAATGTGATGTTTGATGCATCTTAATCAACATAAAATATCAAAGAATAAGACACAGCATACACAAATACAATGAAAGTTATTAATGCATTATTTCAAACTTAAACTACCACAATTTCATTCAGGACATTCAACTTACTAGCATAAAATTAGATAATGCAGAAGTAAATCAAGAAAATATGCAACTAAGTTTTAACAGGGTCTGTGATTTCCTTTTGAACACAGACACATTTTAATTAAAGTACTGTTACTTTGAGGTCTGGTTTTGGAGCCTTTACTACATCTGAAGACACAATAAAGTCTGATTATTTCTTGTAAGAGGTGACCATTATTTCTTGCATACATTCTGTATTTTTCTGGTTTTAAACTCATTGTAAGCAATTTATAATTATCAGTTTTACCAAAACACTACTCTTATTTTTAATTTTACAGATAAGTGATGAGTAACATAATGACGCTACAATAACCTTACTACTACGGAGTCAATGGCAAAACTCCAACTGACTTTGAGTTATCATTTTGCTTCTGTTTCTGTTGATTTGGATGCTGGGCCATCTCACTTAAACTGTATTTTCTTTTTTTACCTTGAAAGGTTGGACTAGATGATTCTTGATGTCCCTTCAAACCTGGCATTCTACGAATCTATGATTCTATGATTTGCTTACACCTATTTGTAGTTTAAGCTATTAATTCATACAAAAGATAATATCTATAGGCTAACCTTTATATTACAGAATTAACATGCAGTATAACTATACTGTTTAACTTAATGTTTTCTTACTACTTAACTATATGAAGTCTTTGGAGACAAAAATCATAAACAAAAGGAGCGTTGTACAGTTTCAGTAAGAATTTTACTGTGGCTAGTCCCAAAGTCCAGGTCCAGCAGTACGTGTGACCAGGGTTTTCAAAGCACTGTGTACTCAATAGCTTCCAGCTGCATACTTTTTAAAGTTGGAGATTAAAACAGGAAACAAAACAAAACAAGGACTCCTAACTACTAGTCAGTTCAAAATATTTGAGATGTGAGCTGCTGGATGCCCTGCACTTTTGAAAGTCTTAGTCTCTCTATTCAGAGCTCAAAATACACTGGTGAAAATGTGAGAAAAATCAACATTGCTGACTGAGCACTTTCTATATAAATCTACCACTCCAGGTTTTCAGATAAGCAAGAAACAGGAATCAATAATAAACGAGACTTAGAATGCTCTTTTTCGACAGACTTTTTCATCCAATTTCACATTCTGTATACCCTCAAGCTTCCATATTTCAGGTGCGCATGGAATGAAAAATCAGAGCTCTGTTGTAACCTTCCCAGTTTATCCTCCCACACAATCAACATATCGAAACTCTGTTAATATTCCACACTGGCACCATTGTGCCTAAAGCCTCTCTCATCCCATTGTTTTCTGTTTCATAATTACAGTGCTATTTTCAAAAGGCAGTGCAACACATGAACTAACACAAAAAGTGTAAGTGTTTTTCTTTTTCTATTTGCAAACTGTGTTTGCTACAGTCACCTAACTTACAAAGATACCCTGCAGAACCTTCTCCTGAATTTAAGCCTTCAGTTCAGTTTTCTTGTGTGGACTCAGCTTCATACTTATCCACAGAAATGTGTGCTGTATTTGTATCTTCATTTGACTCCCTTACCAGTTTAATTTATTTTCATAATACTTTGCAAAAGTTACTATTTAGCCATGACAATTTAGAAATTCTGTTTGACAGTTCCTTTCTGTTTGATATATACATAACTCAAAACCAGAAAATACTTGGCCATTTTTAAGCTTCCCTTAAAAATGTGATGACATCCACACTGTATATTCTTGTATATTCTCCACTACCCACTGCCACCTACTGCAGAATTAGGAGCAATGCAAATAGACCTACTTTCGAGAAGCTCTGAAGTTGAATTGTAAATATAAACTTAAAACGCTTAGTGTATAATCTATGCAGATATATGCAGTGATATATATGCATTATGGACTATTTTAGACCTGAACTGAGTAGAATGGTTAGAATAACAAACGGTTAAGCAGTGTTAGCTTAGATCTAAAAGCTAAATTGTTTCTCTGAACAGGTGACACTTTTTTCCGTACATAATTGGTTACACTAGTTCTAAAACATTTCTATAAATTATTGGGGGGTTTGTGTTTATTTTTCAATTTAAAAATCCTTTGAAGTAGTCACCCTTTCTGTGCTTCTTTAGGGTTTAAAGCATTTGATCTCTAAAGTGCAACTGCAAATGTGAAACTACTCCAGCTGAGACAGAGGGCTTGTACAGCTGCTTCGGCCCTGTCTTTTCATCAGTTGAATTATTTCCTAGGACTTAAGGTCAAATGCCACAGGTTAACAGAATACATGTCATTTTAGGCTTATTTTTTGTATCACAGAAACAAAAATCAAATTTGCTAAGAGTTAAACAGTCAGTAATTTAAAATGCACTTTTAGTTTGTCAATATTCCAACTATAAGCTTTTTGAACCACCACAAAGAATTTAGCTTCTTTATCTATGGTATTAACGCAAGCTTATTTTCCTTGCAAAAAAATTTGGCAAATAAAATATTTTATATTGAAATTTAGGTTTTGTGGTAAAATGGATCTCCCTATTCTCAAAACTACAAATTGTCTTACAGCCTATGCTTTTTTACTCTCCAAAAACATAAAAAATTAATTGATTTCTAAGACAGTATTTTTCTACAAGAGGTGTATTCTTCCAGGTACAGCATTATGAAGGATTACTTTTCCATTTCTGGGCTTCATCCTGGAACACATATCAGTTTTGACTTTGTGTAAGGTTTTTGTTTTTAACTGCTTCTCCAGCATAAAATTCTTAAAGGAGATGTTATCTTGCACATTTAAGAAAACGATATGTCTTACTGCTCAGACATAACACTAGTACAGCAATTGTTAACCACATAAAGAATATCTGCATTAATGCTGCTTCTTCTGTTTAATGGCTACATGACTACATCACCAGTACCTCAGGTAAGAAATAGCTATAGATCAAAGCCTCTTAACTACAAATTGTTCTTACAATTCCTTTAATATGAAAGATAAAGTGTTTGTTTGCTTACAGAACCTAATAGGTCTTTAAATGCTTGAAGGGATGAAAAAAAAGATACGTTCTAAAAACCCTTTTCAAGTGCTCGTAATTTCATGCTTGTTATTGCCATAGACACCTATAGGTTAAAAAGTAATAAAAACTTTTTTTTTATGTTGAAGATTTTAAAACCAGTATCTATTTATTCCAGTTCAAGTTTCCTCTTGGTTTGAGATTCTTGTTTGGACAAAAGGAAAAGAAAAAGAATTATTTGTATGGTGTCACGAGACTTCAGTTTTAAATATCAGAGTTCTGACTATCTGGCAGGTACACACATTAAAGTAAAGACATTGCCCTGAATACACTTTTCTTTTATTCAACAAAATAGAACTAGTAAAGACTATTTAATAGATTTGTGCAATGTTAAAACTACACTAACTTGAAAGAAACAAGAACATGTACACTAAATCTTAATCCCATTGGGTTTAATGAAAACTTTCCTCTTAACATCAAAGAAATCAGGATTTGGCCTTTATGTCCAACACTGACCCCTGTACTTTAGCTTTCCCACTGGACTTTGCACAAAGCAGTATGTCTGCTGAACGCATGTGGTAACACTATAAATTTTTGTACTTAACACATCAGAAAATTGTAAGGATTCTGCATGAAGCTGGATTATTTTGTTTTTACTAGATGCATCAAGATAGCCTTCCTTTATATTATGTGCTATGAATTTACTGTAGTTTTCACAACACTTCATGTGAAACAACATATGAACATAATGCTGAGTCCAAATCTACCAAAGTACATGACACTGTCTAGCTTCACAGATTTGCCATCAGGAGAAATGATGGTTTCCCTTCTTTTTCTGGTACATTATCAATACCAAGGAGCTATACACTCCATACAATTATCCTATTGTTATTCTATTGCCCATTTCTGTGAAATGTGATCAAAATGGACAGAAGTCAAGATCACCTTCCTCCTTTTCCCCTCTTCAGGGACTTCCCACTCCCCAGAAGCTAAGTTTTGGCCTGGAGAATTCAGCCTATTACCACTCCTGTCTGGCTTTTCATTGCAACTATTCGATACTATTACATAGCACTGTGGTAACAAAACGACTTGCAAGATAAAATAAGTAATTGGGATGAGGACTATTTCTGTGGTGGGGGGACAAGAGGGAAGAATTCTCAGCCTTATAACCTGGGAACGGAGCCAGTTTGGCTACTTAATTTATTCATTTTTTCAAAAAATGTCATTTTGGTAAAGATTCCTACACTGCCTCAAAACGGAATTATTTTTTCTGCTTTTGTCTTTTAAATAAAATCTGAATCTGTGTTTTACTGGTTTTTAATCATCTAGCGATAGATATGTTAAAAAAAAAGTCTTGTTACGTAGTAGTTTAGATTCAGATGAAATAAACTTTTGAGTCTGCAGTAACAACAAGTCTGCAAAAGTGTTTGTAGCTGTTGCAGATTTGTTTGAGGATCAAGATAATTACAGTATAGAGGATAACAGAAAATATACTGGCATCCTATGTCTATTCAGCTAATCTTCACCCCTTTACAGATGTTCAAACACAGTATTTTCACAAACTGACTTTAAAAAAGTTGATTCTCTTAATAGACATAAAATAATGAAGAACTCAAAGTATTTAACTATTTAAATAATATTCTATGCAAAATAACCTTAAAAATGTGATGGAGTCTCAAATGCTAATGAATTACGCTCATAGAAGACTTTAAAGATCAAGGTGCACATACAACAAAACAAAATGTGCTATGAAACAATCCGATATTAACTATAGTGTCACCTCTAATGATCAAATAACAATTAGTTTCATTGCATTTACTATTTGATCCTTGTTTCCAAAAGCTTTGGCATTTAAACAGAATTTACCTCCCACAGCACTTTGAAGATGTAATTTTGTATAAGACTTTACAGGTGTGGGAAGGAATTCACTGCTGTACATGGCCAAAGGGTCCCTGGCCACCCATGAGTGCTGCAAGATGGTTCTTCTGGGTGCCTCTATTTCAATTCACAGAACAGCTCTTATCATCCCAGCTTATTACCTAACATGGAATTTCTGGGAAGGGGAAACCATACAATAGCTAATGCCTTCCCTCTCTCCCAATCTTGTCTTGAGTACTTGCCTACCTGGGACTGACACAAAAAGCCGTTCTTCACTGCAGGGACAGATACCATCTTACATCTCATTAAATGTGAAACTGAGAAGCTGAGTTCAAGTGGACTTGTTTGGCCAATATATTTTGGTATTGGGTTCTCCTCAGTTACTGCAAAGCTTCCAGAAAGGCAAAAATTAGTTTTATCAAAAAGTTGTGGTGTTTTGTTTTCTTTTCTTTTAAAGAGTAAAACACATTATTGAACAGTTATATTTTAAATATATATATATTTAAAGTCCAATCTTTGGCAGTGTTGTTTTTGAAGAAAAATGCTTTATTAGTCCTATTTTTAACTTCAGAGGTCTTAATTTCTTAATCTCTCATTTTACAGCATGTCTTTTTTGGTTTATTTTCCTCTCTGTAGGCAAATGTTAACTTGAAAACATTATTTAAAGGGGCAACATTTTTTCATGTTGTGTAATAAACCAAATGGTATTTTGAAACCATACAGCACATACTTGAGTATAAAATGCAGTGGTAGGAAACAAAAACAGACTTATCAATTTTTTGTGTTTCATTGATTTTAAGACTGACTGTAGCCTGGCTATATTGTTACATATATATTTAGGTTTTTTAATGGCTGCCATCAATTCCTTCTGACTTTCCACAGACTCATGTAGCCACTGTGATAACGGGGGATCAAATTTCAGCATTGCCCTTTCTTCTTTGAACATCCCCACCACAGCCTTAATCACAGAGTAACCGAAATGACCAGATGGCCCACTTGATCTCAGAAAGTTCACACTCCTTATGCTCAGGTCATATCATGGCTTAATGTTTTTTCTTAGGAGTTAATTTCCTATAAATAATTTTCTCATCCATGAACTACACTATTGGGATACTGTTTCTTTCTTCCTTCCTTCCTACTCCAACCGTGCATTATCACAGGCTGACCTGTGCATGAATTATTTTATCTCTCTCTGCTCTGAAGTTACCAGCATCCATTCATCCATTCATTCAGACTCATCTTAAAATTTACACCTTCCTCATGACTAAATTTGAGCAAATTCATAGAAAATTCTAAAAGCCAAACATTTAAGCAGTCTGCACTAATGGCATTGCCAGTATATGTCCTCCACTATTGACTGCTTCCTAATAAGGATTATTCTGTTCCTAAACTAAGAGGTTTAGAGTGAGAACTACAAGATTATTTCCAATCATGTCTTCTATCAATTTCTTTGGAAAAGAGACACCAAAGTAGTTTAAGACCTAAATAAGCTTTAAAGATCTGCAATCAGGCTCTTGAGGTGAAACACAACTTCTTGTTTTAGACTGAGGCTACCTTCCAAGGAACAAGCACGGGGGAAATACCAAGAACAGTTGTAAGTCAAGGTGCAAGTATTAGTAGCATTCCATTACAGCCTGGCTATTCTTCTATGATAAGGGAAAATACTTCTCAGGAACTGTATAGCAGAACCTTTGTTCCTGCTGCTTGTCTTCTTCAATCAGTTTAGAAAGTTTTCTGTGTGGTAGCTTTTTAGGGAAATAATACTCATCTTTGTTTTAATCAGTGAGGAGAAAATCATTACACGCAAGTTATTTGTACAGTATATAGTTGAATTTCAGCTATGGACTGGAGACAAGATTATAAAAGGGCAGTTATGACCATGAAAGGTAAGACACACTAAAAACTAAAAAATACAAAGCAAACCACAAACCCCCTAAATCAGATCTGTGTTTGACCTCCATCTCAGTCTCTGCCATGCAGCTGAATAACCTTTTAGACTTAATGTAATTATCTACAAAAATACTTTATATTACATCCTGGAGTTCTGCTCATTTTAAAGGGAATTCTTCTCAACAGTCCATGTTAATAATACAGTTTACTTTTTCTCTTGTATAGTACTTGAGTTTATCAGATAAAATCAAAACCATTGACTATGGAAATACTTAAAGATGCATTTCATGATAACCTAGCAACAATTTATTCCCACAAACATCTCTCAGCAAGTAAACATTAAGTTGAATATAGCTGCTTGACAAAAAAGATCAGAGCCATTAAAAAGACATATGCATATAGCTTACTTGAGGAAAATCAGAAATTTTCTGAAAACTCTTAAATCTCTTCATTCTCCAATGAACAGAAACAAATACATGCACAGAAACTCATCTTTTACTCCAAGGTCTGCTGCCTCTCCTACAGTCCACAAACCTGGTCACCTGTTCACCAAGTACTTAAAATGTAAATATTCAGAACACATCAGCACCTTCACATAAGCATTGTGACTGTATGTACCGTGACACATACTGTGTGCACTGCTGAGACCCAAGCTTGATGTATTTCTCATCTCAGATGTTCTAATCAGGTGAAAATCTTCTAATGGATGTGAGGCTATTTCCTCCAGTTAAATAAGGATAAATCTAGATAAGCTAGTTATCATGGCTAGCTCTAAAAGGAGCTATCTATATAATTAGTAATAACAGCAATGAAAACTTGTGATTGTTCTAGCCTTTCCTTTAAACATGTGTTTACTAAAACACATACCTAAGGGACGAGGCATGTTTTTTTAAAAAACAATAACAACAAGCTTCTCTTCTCAGATGAAAGGGATAAAGAACTGAAACCAGTTCATGGCTTGCAATCATCACTCATCCTGGAATAGAAATGTGTTATTTGCTGGCTGGCAGTACTATGTAGTTCAAAATTCAAGAACACGGTAGATAGAGCTGACAATGAAGTAAATGACAACTAAAATCTATAACACTTACAAAGTATGTGTATAGTTCCAACTTACTGAAATAAATGCACTGCATTGGAAACCTTGCATAGTTTCTCCTAAAACACACAGACAGTCCAGCAAAAAACACGGATCCCATCGGCAAGGATGTTGTACGCTTAGTTTGCCAATTGATNGAACAGGTCTAGTGCAGACAGTTTTTGGATTGATTTGTAGTGCAAAGATACAAATCTTTTGGTACCTCTGCAAAGCATTTATTGCTACTTTTGACCTTGTAGCATGCATATCAGGAGACTCTGAGAAGCCAGGCAGAAGTATGAGGTTCTGGCGTAATTACAGGTCAGGAACCAGTGGCAGCCCTAACAGTCGGCTGCTGATTAAAGATGAAACTCAAGCCCTGTACATGGGGCATGAAAAAGAACTATACAAGACTTCACACAGTGCATGAGCCCTGAACAATGTAACTACATATTTGTAAAGCCAAATGCTACAACAGCAGTCTCTTTTGTAGGGAAAACCAATCATCCCTTGCACTTCTTGCACTTCTGGACAATTAATTTAATGCCTGAACTTGATCATGGCACTCAGTATCTTCTCTGTTTAGTAAATACCAAAAAAAATTATTTTCAAAGACAAAATGGTTGATCAAATGAGTAATTTGAAATGTCACTTTCCAGAACTTCTATAGCAGAAATAATAAATTTACTTCTTTGTTTGTTTTCTGTGTTAATGTTGTAGCATTCACTTATCTTGGTACCTAGATTCGGGAACCTAGCACCCTATTTTCTAATCTGTTCATCCAGGTATCATTTTCTCTTTCAAATATATATATGCAAGTTCCTCAATGAAGAAGAAGAAAAAAAGTAAACAAACACTTCCAAAGTCAGGAAGTGGAGCTGGAAGTGATAAATGATATCCAGAGTACGAGGTGTGCACATGCAGGTATCATGACAAGAAACTCACAGCCTTTTTAAGCAATCATTCACAAGGGGCAATAACTCACTAACAACAACACACTAAATCAATGGAAGAGCCAGAAGTAAAATTTCCCATCTGTTGCCTTTTCTATATGGTCATTGTGTCTCTTTACAAATCTCCCCACAAGCTATAATGGCATTGCAACAGTACATGAAAAGAAATACAGCCTAAGTAACAATATGTACTGGAGCATATTCTAGACACTGATTTTGGAATACATACAGGAGATATTTTAATTTGTACGCTCTTTTGTAAAAGATTCAGGAATCAACCACACACAGTAGCAGTACAGTATGGAAGCACTTTACTGGTCTAGGGATAAAACCATGCATTTGTAACTGATGGACATAAGAACATTCTGCTGAACACTATATATATTAAAGTTTTATGTACATGGAGCCTGAGCAAGAGGGATAAAACACTGCATTAGTGTTATAGATTAACTTAACAAGACAGCTGATCCCATTGTGCTCACATTAAGTGAATATGAGGTTCACTGAGTGCTAAAACAGAGAAGGCTTATCTTCTGTAGAGACTGCTCAGATAAATTCTGGTCAAAGTATAATTACTCTTGCATGTGAAAGCAATCTCTTGAAATGACTGAAATAAAAGTTATATTTTAATTTTCTTTATTTTTCTGATATTGATCTTACTGTATTTAACGTATACTCTTACAGGCATTTTTGTGATACTCTGTACAAACTGTTTTTCATATTTCGTGTTTTTTATCAAAATGAGAAAATAATGTAAAAATTATGAGAAAAATTGGATAAGCAAATTAAGTGAGTATCAAACTTGAGTAAGTCAAATAATAAAGAAAATTCTGAAATCACTATTTTTTAACAAGTTCCTTTTGGGGCTAGATGTGAGCTCTAGCAAGGCCACTTGTCAGGAGTGGTTTTATATAATAGCTATTTGTTAACTCCTGAACTTATTCATATATGCACTTTCATGTTGCAATGGTATGAATTATTTCCCTTTGGATTATTTTCATCCCCTTTGGATATTAGGAGCTCTTCCATCATGTACACTTATGCTTAGTTTTTCTAGTGTACACAACCCACTAAGATTATATATGATTGTGGCATTAGGAATGAGCTATTTTTGTGGTCACAAATCTACTATTTACTAATACTTTCTTTTGATATTTTGATAACACAACATGGGAAGTAATCACATAAACTTAGAAACAACAAATATTAAAAAAGAAAATAACTGTAAAATTCTTCCTAAAATTATCTTTCTATTGTTTTAATGAGAACCTAGCACAAAATGCATCACATCTAGAAAGTAAAACTGTATAGGCAAGGAATCATTCCCTTTCAGTGTGCTGGTCAACTTTAAAAAGTCAGCAACGTGAAGGACAACAAAAAGTGCTTTTTAAAATAGTAAACAGCAGGAGGAGAATCAGAGATAACACTGGTCCATTGCTTGACAAGGTTGGTCACCTCAGAAATAGGGACACAGACAAAGTGGAGATGTTGAAGACAGATGCAGAGATGGCATTAAACACTGATGATTGCTCATGGGACCCTCAGAGCCTTTTGTTGGAAGACCATCACTGAGGGCATGATAAAATCTCAGCCAACCCTAAACATATTCAAGACCTTCTGCTCCAGCTAGATGCACATAAATCTATTGGGGCCTGATGGCGTTCATCCCAGGGTACTGAAAGAACTCCAGTGTCATTGCAGGACCTTTCTCCATTAGTTTTCAAAGGTCTTGGGAGTCTGGAGAGGTCAGTTGAATGGAAATTGGCAGATTTTGCTCCAATTTTCAAGAAGGGTAAGACGGAAGACCTTGGTAATTACAGGTCTGTCAGTGCTTAGTAACATTATGAAGGTTATTCTGGGAGTTACTGAAAAACACTTGAGAGTGCAGTCACTGATCACAGCCAGCATGGGTTCATGAGGGGAAAGACCTGCTTAACCAACTTGCTTTCCTTTTATGACAAGGTTACCCATCTAGTTGAAGATGGGAAGACCAAGGGATAATGCTCTTAGTCACATGGTTTAGTTTCAGGTAGTCCTGCAAGGAGCAGGGAGTTGGACTTACTAATCCTTGTGTGTCCCTTCCAATATGAGACATTCTGTGGCTTTATGATTCTAGACCTGTCAGTAAAAGTTCACACAGCAAAGGGCAATTTTGAAACTGTACAGAAGTTAAATTTTAACTTAAATTTGTTTACTTTTTGTTCCAATGTTCATTACAGGACAATGTATTTTTCATAAACTCAATACATATTTTGCCCTAAACTTGCACCATGATCAGACCCCTGAGTAGTCTGAGAAATTGTACAGCCTAACAATGGAAAGTTGCAATGCACTTGGATTTCATGAACTTTTTAAAGACTGGACTGTGATCTGACTGCCATTTTAAAGAACTAATATGACCACACCAATAGGTCCCCAGTACACCTGGTTTTACCCAAGGACTCGGTTAGCTCCAGAAAAAACAGCCCTATTACAGATTGAAGATTTCATTACAGTCTAGACAGTAAACCAGCAATACTGAAAAATCAAAATGAAAGCATTGCACTTGCTTTCTTAAAATGCCTCATTTACTGTGCTATTGACTGGCAAGCCTGGTACATTTTGGGGCTTAGACTAGATGATCTTTGAAAGTCCCTTCCAACCCAAACTATTCCCTGATTTTCCACTTAACTGTGCATATCCAACCTCAATATCCATTCAGTGTTTTGGATTTTATATACGGGTACTCTTTTGTGACTGGACATGTCAAGAACTGGAGGGAAACTCCATGGACTGGAGGAAGACAAATGTCATGCCTATCTTCTAAAAGAGCAAGTTGGAAGACCTAGGGAACTTACCAGGTCAGTGAGCATCACCTCGATCCCTGGGTATGTGAGAAAGCAGCTAATGCTGGGAACAACCTCCAGGTACATGAAGGACAAGAAAATCATCAGGAATAGTCAGCATGGATGCATCAAAAGGAAGTCATGTTTGATCAGCTTGATAATCATTTCAACAGTGTCCCATAAGATGGTCATAGAAAAGCTGCTGAAACATGGGTTGGATAGGCATACAGTGAAACGGATTGAACATCAGCTGAATGACCAGGACCAGATGATGGCAATCAGGGGCAAAACTCTAGCTGGAGGACAGTAACTAGAAGCATACCCCAGGACTCAATAATGTGTCCAATCCTCTTCAACACCTTGCAACCTCAACCATTCTGTGATTCTGTGACTGTGTGAGAACAGAAATTAAAACAAATGTTGTCATTCTACTGGAACTATAAGACAAAAATATAGTTGTCTCTTAGAAATGAACAGGCTCCTAGAAATGAACAGATTTCTAAGCCATTGTATTAAAAATGCTATGCAAGGTTCATTGCAAAACTTTAATTTGCAAGCAAAGATGATCTCCTGCCCTGAGACTAATGATATCTCAGTTCAGATCCTCTGCAACAGGTTTACAGGTGTGATATTGGATATACCATTTAATAATTTAATCTCTCCTTGATTTTTCTTACAGGCAGAATATAGACTAACAATTCACTGTGTTGGGAAGACAATTGGACCTCATTCTGCATCAGTAAATG
>VZZY01022039.1:0-32245 GCA_013400335.1 Eurystomus gularis | reverse complement strand
AGCAACAGCTCCCGTTAACATGAATTTCTCCTTACATACCATAATATACAGCTCACTGCATTTTTATTTTAATTTAGGTTCACAGTAGCATCACACTTAGCTGTACTGGTACAAAAGAAGGATAAACTGAACAAGTGGTTTATAATGGAAGCTACTTAAATTGTGACTCCTGATAAAAAGCTTAAGTTCAATAACTAGAGCATAATTCAGGTATAAAGGATACAAAAACTTCAATAACCAAAACTAATGCTGCTTAAAGGGGAAATGCCACCAAGCTTGCTAGAAGAGCTTTCCAAGAATCTTAGGCACAAATGTAAGCAGTTCCTCCAGAAAATGAGGCTGGAGTCCCTTCTCCTTGCTTGTGTCACGTAGCCAGGATGAGTATGTGCATGCTTAAAACACCCTTTTCTTGGATATGACTTAGCAAGCTACACAAAGACACACCAGGCAGCAGCTACAATGGTTTCACAACAAAAGAGGAGGACAGAAAAAGCTGCCATAACCTTTTTATCTGCAGCTATTTCTCATGTTCCCTAGCAGATGAGGGAAGACAGCAGACAAGGTCTTAAGTTTCATATGGGTCAGCTGCATATTCCATAAACAAAGTCTGCAGAATAATAAAAAAGTTGTGTAGAAAAGAATAGACAAATATTACAGAACTTGATATATAAAAGTATTTGTATGCAAATGAACAAATTACAGATTTATGTCGGACAAAGATTAAAAAAGAGGAAGAAATGACTTGACAGTCATAATTCTTGCATGCAAGAAGAAAACAGGAGGCTGTGTTCACTATGGAAACAAAATAATGGCTGCACTTCGGACTGCAATTTCTACAAAAACGTATCGCTACAATATAGTTGTTAAATTCATCTTTTAAAATAGATTTCTTGAAATTAATTGAAATCTGCTATTCAAAACATATTTAATCTCACCTGTATCCTGCAGAACATAGCCCTGCTATTTCGGTGTTGAAATCTGATTTATGTGACAGGCTCAAGGCAACACTGACAGCTCAGACTTAACCCAAGCCTACTATTGCTTTGTTAGGGAGGCACTGGTTAACAGTTAGGAAGGTTTGTTCACCCAAGATATCACCCCAAAGAAAGGCTCACACATCTGGCTGGAAAAGTACCTTACGATTTCATGGGGATGCCAACATGTATGCTATTGAATGGAAATTACAGAAGCAATTTTAAGACAGAGGACTGAAATCCCAGGCTCCTTTTTCTTAATAATTGCATTAATCCCTGAATTACAGTGCCTTGACCCTTTCGTGTCCTCCCTCTCTTTCCCACTGAATATGGAGTTCATTCCTGCAAAGCGATTCATGTTCAAATAGAAAGAGAAATGCTGTCATCCCCAAATGGCCCTATCATAAGAAGTGGGAGATGAAGGCTCAAAGAGTTTCTGTTTGAAAAGAGAAATGAGTGTAGGTTACTCACTTTATAAGCAAGTATTCTAAACATTATATACTGCTGTAAAATAAAAAGGACAAAGTCAGTATCACTGAATTCACTTTAAAAGGAAAGTGCAAGATCTGATAAATTCACTGAATGAACGTCTGGAGTCACCCAGTTTCAGCAAAGATTAAATCTATTAATCCCAAGGGAACTGAGATAGGCTGTAAGCCTGACTTGGGGCCTAAAAAAGTACATTTTATTTGCCATTCCACAGTTAGCTTCAATAGTCATAATTTATAATATTGTTGTTTCTTAATCCATGAGATATAATTTATAACATTAGTTGATTCTTTATTCATGCATTTCAATCATGATACGCCAGTCTTTCTCACTTAGTGTGGGAATACGGGCCATCTGCTATTCTCAAGACATATTTGTGACTTTGGTCAAAGTCGGGGTATTTTGTTTCTTTTAAAATGCCAACACCAGTCAGTCATTAAACAAGTTAAAGCAAAACTGTTTCACGGCTTTGGCTACTAATACTAAAACAGTAATTGAGGATGAAGAAGTAATTTTTGTAATTAAAATATAAACGACACCTGCATTAAGAGAAAAATTTGCTGCTGGAGAGTCCACTGATTCTGGTGGAGCTTTGGTCCAAAATGTTCATCTTAACTGAATTATGTTTCATTACACCCAAAACCCCTTTCAACCTCTCAGGTCACTCTGGCACACAATTGTTGACAGTCTGTGCTTAATTATAGAATATTGTCTGACATAAACCAATATCAAATGATTGTATGTCTCTGTTAACTAATGAGATAGAGCAGATACATTTACTCCTCTGTCTTGATTTTAGTTAGACATTGGAATGAATTTTTAAAGCAACTGCTAACGTAAATAAAAGTGAAAAGCTGACTGGTAAGACCATCACTGAAGGAATCCTTTAGGAATATCAGGACCAGATTGGGTAGAACTTCACTTACAGTTATGACTCATATTTGGTATAATAGCTAATCCTTTCCCTCTGTTTGAAAAATTAAGCTCTCATCCATGTATTATTAATTTAATTGATAAAGGAAAGGAACTGGGTAGTATGCAAATAAATAACCTTGTGAAACAGAGATCTTCAAATAGAGACTCTCACCTGTCAGTACTGCCAAGGGCTAATTTAGTAAGTTTAGTGATTGCTTTTTTCTAATTGTAGATTGTTTCAATTATGTCTTGAGATAAAGAAGTGCTAGAACATTATGACACGTCACTGCTGCTGTGCTACTTCTGCAATTCACTGGAATTAACTTACGGCTTATCTGTTTTATAATACCTGCACTTCCTTCTTTCTGAGCAACAAGTACACTGCACAGTAGCACGTTGTCTTTTATTATGATCTTTCTTTTCTACTCTGGGGATTATCTCATTACTTACATTTGAACACTCTGCACCTTGCCCTATTTTTATACAACACAAGTTAATACAAGTAATTCCATTACAAAGTTTTGAAGGCCTAAAAAATGCCATAGGAAACAAATATTTTAAGAAAAATGAGACTGTGGAGACAGTTTTCCTTCCAGAAACATCTGATAGAAGACGTGTTTATCAGCCCTAGTGTGTATTTATAAGCTAAAATAATTAAAATACAATATCAATTAAAGAAACAGATGTATATGTGGGAAAGGACTGTAGCATATGTTTAGAATCATGTGAGCATGTTCCCATTTGTGAAAGATACTCCATCAACATTTTTTTAAATGTAAAGCCAGCATTTCAACCACAATTATTAAATGTGGCTACAGTCAGAAAAAGTTACTAGGCAAAAGTCTTATTCAGTAGATCTGTTCTCCATATGTAGTCAGTCCAAATGGACTCACTTAAGTGATAAAAATAAATTGTCACCATTTTTTACTCCTGTTAGCTCTGTACAGCCAAATACAGCTAAAAGGAAGTGAGCTGTATTCTATTTTAACTCCTGCACCACCAACAGATGATCTAGTTGTCGGATCTGTGTTATTGATGATACCATACAAGCCAGAAAGCACACAGCTTGACTGTGCAGGAAGACATGATGTGAAGGATGTGGTTTAATTAGGCCACGGCTTTATTAACTCATCTGGCAACATTACCCAGCAATATGTCATACAGAGCAGGTCATCATTCTTTCATTGATTGTTCCAATCTATTTTGAAGGTTTCTGTCAACCTTCCCTTCTTCCAGACCAATTCAGGCTGTTTCTGAGGCCTCATCATCTTCTCCTCCTATGTACCCTCAAGAGTGTTACCTGCTAAGCTGCCATATTTTGAATCTAATCTCCTAGCCTAGCCAACTGTGGCCTTTAAAAAGGTAGACAGAGCTTCCAAACAATCAGTCTTGATCACTGCATGTCAAGGAGTAAGGTTTCTTTTCCCTCTAGACCTCATGGAAGTCATATTATATACAACAGGTCATGAAAAGGCATGAAGCAGTTCTACTTCGACCTGAAGGTGTTGGTCATTGATGAGCAGCAAGAAGGTTCATGATAGTGAAGAGCTGACTGTATTTCTTGAGGACCAGCATTCAATCCTTCAACAACTTTTCTTAAGCACTCTCAGTGATTCATTATTTCAAGGAAGTGGAGAACAATACAACCAAAAATGGTTTCCACTGTTAGTACAGTCAAAACATCTTTACTCATAGATTTCAAAGAACACTTTTAGACTTCAGTTTGCAAACGGGCACTAGAAAATAGCTCGTTTCTCTATGAGCTTTTACAAAATGTGATTATAGCCTTTCTTTCTTTACCTGGCAATGTACCTTTAACACAGGACATCTGAGGGACTAAATTAGAAGATATGTCCGGTTCAGGACAGAAGAATTGCCAAAGCCTCACTACAGCTATTCTCATCTAGCTAATAGACCTTTACAATGTGGAGCCAACTGTTAATGGAAAACAGGTCATCTACTCCTGACAGGTTTTTCTCTAGCTGTGGTTCCATTAATAATTTTCTTAGTGGAGATCTTCCTAGTGGAATATCTTTATCTTACTGTCTCACTATTGACTTTCCAGACTCTCTTCTAGCTCTTGCCTTCAATTTTCCTCAAATAAATTATTGTTTTTAGCTTCTTAAACTGGGTATGTAAAGCATTAAATAAAAATAAAAATCACAGAATCACAGAATGGTTGAGGTTGGAAGGGACTTCTGGAGGTGATCTTGTCCAGTCCCCTGCTCAAGCAGGTCCAGCTAGAGCAGACTACTCAGCACCATGTCCAAATAGTTTACTAATACCTCCAAGGACAGAGACTTCACAACCTCTATTGGCAACTTGTTCTAGTGCTCAGTCACTCTCGCCGTAAAGAAGGGTTTCCTGATGTTCAGACAGAACCTCCCGTGTTTCAATTTGTGCCCATTGCCTCTTTCCCTGTCACTGGGCACCACTGGAAAGAGCCTGGCTATGTCTTCTTTACACCCTCCCTTCAGGCACTTATCAGATTCCCTCAAGCCTTCTCTTCTCTAGGCTAAACTGTCCCAGGTCTCTCAGCCTCTCCTCACATGAGACATGCTCCAGTCCCTTAATTATCTTTGCAGCCATCTGTTGGACTCTCCCTCTGGTATGTCCATGTCTGTCTTGTACAGGGAAGCACAGACACAAAATTTTTTTATAAAGTACATTTTTATATTAGGTCACGTTAGAAATGAGAAGAATTAAACAGCACTGGACACCAGCATAATTTTGGATGGAAGTACAGATTAATTTGTTCTTACAAACCATCAGGGATGGAGATTGCACAAATGCCCCCAAGCCTAACTACATGAGATCAGCTGGGGTCCCAGTGGCTAGGACTGCTCTAACAAATGGGGAAATAGTGCTGCACGGTTCATCTTAAGCATCTTTGTTATAACTAGCAGCTGGCTGAAAGTAATTTGACTGATTGAAAAAAAACCAAGAACGAAGCAAACAACAATTCACACAGAAAATCAGAAATCAGATCTTCTGACAGCCAGCCCTATGTCTCAACCTCAAAGCCTCATGTATTATACTTGGGAACAATTTTTATAGTTCCTTCCTACTGAATATTTGCATATAAATATTGTGTATTTCATATTTTTTCATATACATAAGCAAATACTCTACACACTAGTTCGGTATTTAAAACTGGTATTTAGAAGCCAGCTTCATATGCAGCACTGCTGCTTCCCTCATGACATATATAAAAAACATGGTAGCTACAATATGATTCCACATGCTTAGATGGTTTGTGTTTAACTTGCTGTATTTTCAATGAGGTACATTTAAAAGAAG
Source organism: Eurystomus gularis (assembly GCA_013400335.1). Taxonomy (NCBI): domain Eukaryota; kingdom Metazoa; phylum Chordata; class Aves; order Coraciiformes; family Coraciidae; genus Eurystomus; species Eurystomus gularis. Next base: position 26,567 of record VZZY01022039.1, on the reverse strand, counting down.
AGGATGCCTGGCACCACATGCATAATTTTGATGAATAGACAAAACATTCTCATCTAAAGTATGCTCACTTTATTAAAAAGAGTAATCTAATCTTAGCCTTTATTCTGTTAAATCAGTCATGTGTGACCCATTACTAACCCACTAACATGGAATGTAACTCGAGAGCCAAAGAATTATTCCCACCATATTGCTTTTCAGAGAACTGGAAAATAGGTATATACTGTATTTTCTTGTTTAATCATTCTCATTGGTGATTTATTGGCAAAGACACTACATTTGTGCATCTCTCTCAGCCCCTCTCCTCATCTGTTAATTCTAATTATCTTCCTTCTGTTTGCATCATTCACATGCCCTACTTGGGTATAGGTATACAATAACAGCTTGTCACCAAAGAAATATAAAAACTATTTAGTGACTATCCAAGCAAAGGTATGATACTGGAGTAACGCCCTGCATTGTTTTCACGAACAACGAGAATTAAACACCTTTTTTTTTCCTCTCTGTTCTAAACAGTCAGTTATCTTGAATTACTGGACAATTTGCCTGAAGCCCACTGAGGTTCCTAGGAATACAAAAGAGCTTGCAATACAGATGCTAGATTTCTGGGTTTATGTTCCAAGAAAAAAAAAATCTAGTCTTGCCTGGAGACAGCACTTGCACTTATTTCTTTACAGTTTAGAAAGCGCTTTGAGACAATCTCGGAAGAGAGCTGTTGGAAAAGCTTAATACCATTAGAACGGGGTAATGTGGTTTTCAGGAAATCATAGAATTGGGCTTTCTTTTGGGACTTTATTAGCCTAATATATGGGAAAAGAGCAGATTAATACTATGAGACAAATATTTCAAATTAGCATCTTAGTATTCTAAGACACTAATTCTTAGTATTCTATTCATTTTCAATCTGTAGAAGAGAGATGTTATAAAAGACAACTTGGGCTAATTTGAGTGTAAAAGACTAGTTCCTGTTGGTTTTTTTTCTTTTGTTTTGTTTTCAAAACATAATTAAGACTTCTATCACTGCTTCTTCCACTTATCCCTCTCATAAACAGGAAATTTAATTTGAAATTCTGGTTGCTTCAGCCATGATCTTAGAAACTGCTTTTAAGCACAGAGATCTATGAATCACCACACAACATAAAGGTTAGGTCAAACTAACCTATGAGTTTCTTATTAAGAGATACCATGGATCCTCAAAAATAATAATAATAAATTTTAAAAAATGGTAAAATGTCCTCATTTTACTACTAAACATTCAATTCATATGAAGAAAAAAGACAATAAAAATTACTGTACTAAATGATAAGTGTGAATGGACAATATTTGCCAAATCAAACGGAAATGTTTCTTCTCAAATAGGACTAGGGCTGCTTTCAAATGTTAGAGAAAGCTGTTTTAAACTGTTAAAGCTTTAACTATGCAAGACTCTAAAACAGTGTTCATGCACATCTCTAAGAATGCCACTACACAGTATAAGTAAAATAAACAGGATGAACAGGTTTCCAGGGTTCTTAGAAAGCATAAAAAGAGATGCATTACACATTGTAGTGGCATCTTTTTAGCTGTTCTAATAATTATTAGAGCTCTAATAGACTGCTATTTATCCAAAACAACTTAAAGCAACTCTAAGGTCCCAGTGTGATGTTTTCACTTCTAATTTTCATAAAACGTTGATAAGAGTCGAATCAAACTAGTTAGTTACCAGTCTTGACATTGGCATAATGTGACTGGAAACGTACTATTTGTAATTACTTGAAAGGAAACAAATTACCTTTAAGAGGAAAACCATAGGTAGAAATTGCAGATATTAGATGTGTTAGGTTGCTCTTAAAAAAAAAAAAGTAGGTGTTTTTTAACTTGCATTCTATGAGAAATAATATGTATGCAAACCAAGGGCAAGTATGTACTAGTAGAAGCATGGACTTGACTGAGCAGACACTTTTGATCTATAATTTCTATGAAACAAAATAACAGTAAGTGACCTTTTATATTATTTGTTCCATATCTGAGTTCTTAGAAACACAACAGCAGATGTCGGAACTGACTGATGCTAAACTTTCATTTAAAACCCCTCAAAATTAGAGGTTTGTAGTTTAAAATTAGAAATGAAGCTCATACAAAAATCTCATGCAAAATCTTAGGTCACAAATTATTAAGCAAGTGCTTAATTTTAAGCTTATTTTCAATTAATCCTAATCAGTATAGTTACATTCAAGGATACATTTTGATGGGGTTGAGATCCTATGTAAACACTACGCTAAGTCGAAAAGGATACTAAGGAAAAACACAGATCTCCAACTGTATCTGAACTTACATTTTTTATGAAAACAGACAGGCTTTGTGCTGGACCGGGAGAAACAGGATTTTATACAGTGGGTTTCTTGGCCGTCTGAAAAAAACATTTTCCATATTTTTTATTCTCCCACCACTACAATAAGGAATTTATAAGATGGACAAATGAAGATAACTGACAACCTCTACCTGGACTTGTGCAAAACATTTGATGCTGTCCCACAAGACATCCTTGCCTCTAAGTTGGAGAGACATGGATTTGACGGATGGATCACTTGGTGGATAGTCACAATCAAAGAGTTGTGGTCAAGAGCTCAATGTCCAATTGAAGATAGTGACTAGTGGTGTTCTTCAGGGGTCCATACTGGGACCAGTGCTGTATAACATCTTTATTGCTGATAAGGACAGTGGGATTGAGCGCACTCTCTGCATGTTTGTGGATGATGGTGTGGATGACACCTTAGAGGGAAAGCATGCCAATCAGAGAGACCTTGACAGGCTAAGAGAAGTGGGCCTGTGCAAACCTCATGAAGTTCAACAAGGCCAAGTGCAAGGTGCTGCACATGGGTCAGGGCAATCCTAAACATGGACACAGGCTGGGCAATGAGTGGGTTGAGAGCTGCCCTGCAGAGAAGGACCTGGGGGTACGCATGGATGAAAAACAGAACATGAGTCAGCAACGTGCGCTCACAGCCCAGAAAGCCAATCGCATCCTGACCCACACCAAAAGAAGCAGGGCCAGCAGGTGGTGATTCTGCCCCTCTGCTCCGCTCTGGTGAGACCCCACCTGGAGCACTGTGTCCAGCTCTGGAGTCCTGAGTACAGGAAGGACTTGGATCTGTTGGAGGAGGTCCAGAGGAGGGCCACAAAGATGAACAGAGGGCTGCAGCACCTCTGCTGTGAGGATAGGCTGAGAGAGTTGGGGACATTCAGCCTTGAGAAGAGAGGGCTCCAGGAAGACCTTATAGCAACCTTTCAGTACTTAAAGGGGGCCTACAGAAAAGCTGGGAAGGGACTCCCCTCATCAGGGAGTCTAGTGATAGGACAAGGGATTTTTAAGTTGAAAAGAGAGTAGATTTCAGTGAGATATTAAGAAGAAATTATTTCCCGTGAGGGTGGTGAGACACTGGAACAGGTTGCCCAGAGAAGTTGAAGATGCTCCCTACCTAGAAGTGTTCAAGGCTAGGTTGGATGGGGCTTTGACCAACCTGATCTAGAGGAAAGTGTCCCCATCCATGGCAGAGGGGGTGGAACTACATGATCTTCCAACCTAAACCATTCTATGATTCTATACTATCTGCCTAGGTATCTTAAGATGAGCAAACGGAATAGGTATTTTTCCTGAAGTGGAATCATCCCAGCTAAGTCAGCACTGCTATTGTGATTTATATCAGCAGACAACCTAAACGAGGAATCACTTGAAGTAAATTCCAGCCAGTTACTCTAGACTCCAAAGGCAGAAAGTATCACGCCGATTGTTCCACCTGACATCTTTATAAATAAACAGTAGAATGTTATCTAGTTGTGAGATTAAAGCAAATAATTTAAAAACCCAAATAAATGGTGAGCTTACTAGCTCCTCTGGTTGCCTGCTTCAGTGAACTGCCTTTAACATTAAAATACTGGGATCTATATCCAGTTGAAAATATTGGGACTTCAAACAGCAGAGAGACAGAAGAGATTAAATCCAACCTAATAATCCTGAGCCAAGAGAGTGGGCTGCTTTCTTTAATAGCTATTCATCTCTCCCAAGAAATATGTCATTAAGAGCAGGAAACTTGTGGCTGAAGAACAACTTCACTATAAAGATGGTAGCTACAAGTATAACTGAAAATGTTGAGGAGAGCGTATGACAAGCTCACTGTATGAAGTTTTACTGGATGATAAAAGGGAGAGACTGTCACAATAGACAGCCCTCTAACCTTACCCACCCCAGTCCAGCCATACACAGTTGAACACAGTGCTGCATAGACAGTTTTTACAGTGTAGAATAGTATGGAAATGATGTCATACTACTCACCTCCCCATGACAGATTGCTTACCATGATACTATGTTTTCCACCACACATTTCATAATCTAAAAGCAAAATACAGCCCTTAACTTTCACTAAACCAGAGACTATGACTCAAGAGGACTTGAACTGTGAAACCATCTCCTTTCCATCTCTCATACTTGGCTTATTAATTGGAAAACTAGGTCATTCCAAAGCTAAAAAATGAATCAAAAAAATAACCACAGCAACATCATAACCCCAGGACACTTAAGAGCAACCATTTCTTTTTGCATTTAAATATGTAACTGTCCTGCCTTCTATCTCTCTGAGGGACAAAGGGACAAAAATATTGCATTAACCTTCCTTTCTTCACATCTATATTTCTGCAGTGTATGGGCTCTGACCCCAGACTTTCCCATGGTAGCAGTCAGTGAAATAAAGTGTCGCTGCCATTGCAATCTTGAAAGCCAGGAGGCTAAATAAAGAGAGGATCATCACCTAGCAGTATCATGTTCCAAGACAGGAAATCTGAAGTTAAAATTCCTCAACTCCTGACCTGTACCTAAAGTACAAGGAAATCCTCATTATCAAGACAAAAAAAAGGTTTAGTTAGCTAATAATAATTATCTGCACACGGCAGAACTTATTTGCCTATACATGCAGTATGTTATTGAGGTGTTCTCATGATGACTTATGTTAATTGCAAGGCTAAGTCTACACTACCAGAGCAAAAAACTCTTTCAGACACAAACTCAAGTCCTTTAAATATCATAGTCCCATTTCAGCATTTGTACAACACCATATACACACATGAAACGTTCATATTTAAAGATGGAATGAATGCTACTGATGAAAAAGGGAGACTAAAATGACCTCTTATCAAAACCAAACCCCTCCATTGGATTTCTTGTCAGTCTTAGAAATTTCTTTTCAAGAAACTGACTGCTGTTAGGTGATGCTATTTACCTGCATTGTCTATTTAGCCTGGGCACACCCATGAGTGTTTTTCTTGCTTTCTAATGATAAGAATGATTCCTTTGTAATGACCAGATTGTCCCCACTTAATCACTTCCTATTGTTTCTGTGCATGGGAAGATTTAACAGCTCATTGACTGTGTTGACTCATAATCTGCACAAGGGAAACAATGTTGTAGCTCATCAAATGTAATCAGCTACTAATTGAAAGGAAATGAAATTTTTAAATTATATAGCACCTTCCAATGAGGCAGTATAACAAAGGCTATTTATAGGCTCTGTGAGCCAGAAGCTCTTTATAGTCTCCAAACTATAGTCACCTCAAGGGTGGACACAGTAGCTATTTTGTACCAAATGACAGTACAAGTATTCCTCGAAAAAGCATATAATTTTAAAAGGCAAATAATTTTACTTTCCAGAAAGAACAATCACAGGAAGCATATATATCAGAATGGATGCAACTGTACTGAAATTCAGCCAAAAAGAATAGGCCTAATGGTTCTCCTTAATAATAAAATGCCACTATAAATTATGTTTCCACAAGTTAATCCACATCTTCAAAATAATTTCTCTTATTAAAACAACATTCTTAATATCAAGAGACAAGACAGCTTCAGAATACATCATCAGCTCTACTTCTCCATTTTTTGTACACAGAGTTCTCTGCTTAATCCAATAAAACTGAACTACATACCAATAGCTGCAGCAATGTATGCATCATAACCTAGTTTTTCTAAAAGTCATCTGCTTTCTTTAGCCATATTTAAAGAAATACTTTCTCTACTTAGAACAAATATGACATGTAGAAATAGCAACAATGATGCTATTGCAGATGTTCTGCCCTATATCAGATTTTGGAACCAACGGCACATCGTGTGGAGTATGTGCATATTGCTATGCATATATGCTATCCACATATGACATCCTCAAACTAGAATGTGATGTGAAAACTGTGGGAACAAAAGAAAAAATTTCTGTAATCTAGTTGTAATGAAAACTACAATGAATTATAGCCTGAACTGCAAGAATTACAAGTATTTCATTGTATCTTCTTATTAATTGAAGTTGAAAATGGTTCGACTACTGAGAAGAAGCAGATTTTTATAAGGCTGTTTTATCAAAGCTAAAATACAGAGATGCAGTTGGTTTGACAAGAAAGTTTTATGTGGCAACAAGTGAGAGAAGCAGTCTTCAGAAATCCCAATCTACTCAAGTACCTTTCTACTTTAATTTTTTTTTTTTTTTCAAAAAGCATTCAGAGATTTGTATTCACTCCATTGAATAAGGTAAGCTCCAAAATTTCAGATATTACCACAAAATTAGATTTTCATCCTTTGGATAGATCTACCCATAATTTCTTGCCTGAATCCTTTTCAGTGGCAATTGAAAACAAAAATGTTCATGATTACATGCAAATGTCTTTTTTATATGTTTGGGGTTTTTTTTTAAGCTGTTGGCAGTTAAAAGGAAGAAAAGTTAGGGGTGTATTGCTACTAACCAAAATTCATATGCTGTGTTAACTTTTACTGCATGACTTCCTGAATTTTTTAGCAGGGGAAACTGCTTGAGGCAGTGCCCATAACCACACCACTTCTGAATGAGCGAGATTCATATTCAAGTAGCTTTCTGGATGGCTGTTATTTTGAAAAAGAGCTGCTGTCTTTGTGAACAAGAGAGGATACAGATACAAGAAATACTCAGAACGGGATTTCATAGGTATTTCAGAAGAAGAAGGATCCACACAAAGTTAAATCTACAGAAATATTAACAGTAGTATAGCCTTCTTCCTGGAAAGCATATTACAATTTATATAATGGTTTGATGACACAGGGACTTCAGTAGCGATGCTGGTTTAAAACCTCTGGGCTTTTTTCATGCCTCTTGGCAAAGTTTGCTACCAGCCTCATTGTGTTGACAACTCATGGAGCTGTGCTGTGAACATTTCATATAACTGGAAAAAGCAACCCTCTCTTTCTTTTTTCCCCATTTTTTTTGTCGTTGTTTGTTTCGGTTTTTTTTTAAGGCTGACAAATTATGCATTCTGACTTTCTACAAGAGACAGAAAATATGAAACAAATGCAGTATAGGACCCAAACTCAAGCTTCACAGTAGTATCCTCAAACTCCAATGGATCTTAGTTCACCTGAAGAAATGGGATTATAACAGCAGACCATATCTCAGGAAGCACTAGAGAACAAGCATTGCTACACACCCAAACAAAACATGCCACCTACTTAAGCAAGTATTGTCCCATATTCTCTCTGCAAAAGTTACAAAGGCTAGGTTTTTCTCAAAGGGGGAAGGAAAGAATAACTTCAGCCAATCCCAGGACAACATGAGAGAAGAGAGCAAAAAGGGATGGCATGGGATGAACAGCATAAAGAACATTAGGAATTTTTTAGTGAGTCCATCAAAAGCAGGAGTCAAAGATTCAACCAGTACTATAAGTTTCTGACAGCAGAGGTAAAAAAGCACCACTGTGTACTCTTAAATGCTGTGAGCACCATCTCTCTTATTCCAAGTACTCATATTCGACCAGCTCTTGAGGAAGCTCTTTTCTTACAAAGGCAACAATTTTTGTGAGGAACAGCTAAGAAAGAGGACCCTCTCAGACATAAGTGTTTAACCAGAATGTGCCCTCTTGAGTTTACTTCAGAAGGTGGGAAGTAAAGATGGGCTGTATGTAGGATAAGAATAGGATTGTATTGCAGTGATTCAAGTAGGAACCTCTGTGACATGGTTATCAAGGTCGTTTCCAGGAACAGTGTCTCAGCCCAGTTGAAACACAGATACAACTGTGTAAGTAACTCTCATTATGATTTGAATTATAATGGAAGATACCTGTAATGGTAATTTAAGGGAGGTCTGTGTCCAGAGGGTACCTCCTAAGAAAGTATATTCTGGCCTGAAAAACTGAATCGTTCTCTTGGAATACTGTTTTCATATGCAATGAGTCCTCAAGGTACTGAACAGAAAGTAAAGCAGTTATACACCTTTGATGAAGATGATTGTGGTAGACTTACAAAACTGCTACATTAGAGCTTGATAGAAATCTGTTTATTTCTTCTCTACCATTTCTGTATGAAATAGTCATACATGAATAATCCACACATTTGGAGCTAAAGATTCAAATGAGTTTAATCTATGTATGCATCCTCTTTTCTTGTTTGTTTCTCTTTTCCTCAGAGGGTCAACAGTAAGTGGAATAAAGATTTCTTAACTGTGAGAAAACACCAATTCTGTGGCTACTGGCTGCAGTTTTACTTGAAAAAAACAGAAGTCACTTTGCAAGAGAGCATCCTTGCTACAGAAAGTTTTCTTTTAATTATAAGTAACTGGCAGCAACTTCAAAGAAGGATAGTTATACACAAAACTATCTGTCAGGAGAACACTACTTATTAGCACCCTCTGGGAAAAAAGCCCAAGTACAAAGAGGGGAAACTATTATACATTTCAGAGGAAGGGGGTTTTGTTTTCAACTTTAAGATAAACAAAAATTTTAAACTGACCACAACATCCATTTACTGAGAACACAACAAAAAGATCCAAAATATAGAACAAAGAATCCATTTTAAATTTAATTTGTAGTAGTGAATCCTGTAAATTTTACACCACAAACCCATTGTTATATAATCAGAAAGTGAACACTGTAATTTTGCTGTAGATATGCTTCTTCATGTCTAAGAAAAGTCAGCTCACTGATAAGGGAACAGTGAGTAGGACTTCCAACATGCAGTTGAAGGCAGTCATATTACAGGAGGAACAAAAAGAAAAAGGTCTACTTCATAGGACCATTTACGTGAAATATGTTGTGATATATTCTGGGAGATTTATTGCTTATGTAAAAAGATGTTTTTGTTAAATATGAATATTTTTGTTAGGCTCTCCCATCTTTCAAAAGATTCTAACAAAAGGACAGAAGACTGGTTATGATGAAAGTGAGCTAGCTTGTAAATGCCTTAAAGGATTATGATCAACCTGGAACAGGCTGTACATAGAAATATATTGTTCTATCTGTTCTCCTAAGCAGTATTTTTGTAAATATAAATTAAAGGTTTTAGTGGGAAACCACAATGTATGTATTTTGTTTACTTGACAGCTGTTTGTTTTAAATTAATTTCACTAGATATTCTCTGTGTAGCACAGCACAACTTTGCTCTCCATTTCTCATCTTTTGGTAGAGCTTTCAAAAAGTAACAGAGAGAGAAGTTTTTTTTAAACAGAAAAATTACTATAAATCAGCAAAAGGCAGCACACAGACTAAAGGGCAGAGAGAGTACCTGCAAGTTCTTATAACAAAGTTGACAGTATACTTCTCATGTTGCAGTAGTTTTCAACTGGGATTATTAAACTCGTATTTTAATGTTTCCAGCCAGTGCATGAGAAAAATCCAGACTAGACTACTACCCTGAAGAATAGCGTCCAGAAGCATTTTGTTACCCTTGACCTTGTCTGAAAGCTTGCTTTCCAGAGACCTCTTGTCTTTTGAGAACTTCCTAGCAAAAATGCATTAACAATGAGTTCTGGTCTGTATCATCCTGCAATACCACTCATCTTGCACAGAAATGAAAACAAAAATGCTCACTTGCATAACCCACAATGCCATTTTCCTTTTTGTTCCCATGGTCTTTGGTCTTGTCTAATATGCTTATCAAAAGAACACTGGAACGTTACCAACTTTGCTTGAAATAAGCAATATGGCCTCCAAGAAGGGGGGGGTGGGGTGGGGAAGACTATCCACTTCTCCCTTAGTATAGCTATTTATTTAAAGACTTGAGGGGTTTTTTTTTATTGATTAATAAAGTAAAATCATAACTGCAACAAGGTAAGCATAGGGTTATTAACAATATTCGCTACAGGTACATTTGGCCCAAATACTTCTTTTCTCTTATGGTATTTGCAAGAATGTGTTAAAATATAAGCTCTCTGCAGCCCTAGACATCAACTACAAACATTTTCACTGAACTAACAGTCTGGTAGCCTATTAAAACTATTTAAGTCTGAAGGCCCTTCAACAGCATGTCTGCTTTGTAACAGTCTGCCCTCTCTTTAGCCACAGACTCCAAACAGTGTCCTTTCACATGCATCTCTGTCACAGGTGAGGATAACATGGAGGGGATAAGCCAACACACCCAAAGAGCTACTCCTCCAGTCAGTTCCTTTGACTGAATGTATTCTCATCCTGCATTCCCCTCTTCCTCTCCCTCTTCGCCACATCATCATATGAAGTGAATACATCCCTATGAAACAAACCTTTAAAGTTTAGCTACAATTCAGTTAAGAAAATAAACACTTCCTAGGAATCTGCCCAGCACCTTGATTTAATGCATCTTTGTTTCCAAAAAAATAATGATGAAAAGTCCAAGACACTCCAAAGGATTTACTTAAATAAAGGAAAGGTGCAGCAGTCTGCCCTGAACATGGTTTCTTCACGCACCTGCTTTGTTGCTAGGTTGGCCTATCCCAGCATTAATGCCGTTTGTATGATTTGATCAACATTAGAAAAGAAAGAGTATTCCTTCCCTGCATCCATATTTCTGAACTGTAATTGAAGCCATTCTGGATTTTGCTCACATGGAAGTTGAGGATATAGTTAGACTTTTCCCCACCCTCAGAGTCCATTCCAAGTAGCACTTAGACCATCCTGTCTAGTAAGATAGATATTTCTGACCTATATTTAAGCAATAAAACATGACAGGTAGTGCATTTTCAGAAGATTATTATATACCTTGGATGGTGCGATAAGGCGAGAAGCTGAAGACTTTCCTTTAAGTGTCCTTTTGTTATTATTAAATAGAATTTATATATATAAAAAAAGAGAGTCAGACTCCTGCACTTAAAGGGCATTATTGACATGGCCATGACATCACTGACAGCCAGTCAGGAACCTCTAACTATGTTCAGACTTTTAAAGTCATTTAATAATCAAAATACGAGGAGAATGTTACCTTCAAACCTTGCATCAATATTGTAGTGACAATCTGCAATGAACTCTCAACCTAATTAATTTTCAAATATTACCACAATCTGAATACAACTAAAGCAAGACTTTAATTATTTTTGCTTTAATGGTTCAAAGTGATCAAGTAAAAGCAATCTCTGCACTCAAAGCTTGACCTTGAACCAGCTACCACTAAATACAGGACAAAAGGATGAGGCACTAGTGTTTCTGTTATTTTTTTTTCTCAGAACTTCAGCTCAGTTTTTTACTTTCTAGAAAGTTATTGATAAAAAACCTAAAGCAGACAGACTGATGAATAAGCAAATAAATATTTATGTGGAGGGAATTTATTTACCCATTATTTGCTTTACTACAAAATTTCAGTTGATTTTTCCTTTGTTTACCTATGTCTGCTACTAATCACAGTTGGGTTGTTTTTGTGACTCTAAATTAAAAGTAAGCTAGGGTTTTCCTGGTGACTTTTATTCATTAGCAGCAATATAGCAAAAATAAGGGATTCTGAATATAGCAAATTCATTAATCAAGTGAGATTATTTGGTTGACAAATTAGAACCTGGAATAGAATACTACTACCTGCTTTCTCATCTCTGTGTCCAGATGGCCTTCTACTAAAGTTACCCAAAAAAATTGCTAGGGTTTTTTGCTGGTTTTGTGGTTTTTTGTTTGTTACTTGCAAAATGGAATCAGACAGAATTTATAATCGAAAATTGCTTCCAATTTCTTTTCCAGTTAATACATACCCCTCACTCCCCATTTTTCTTTTATGAAAGGTCAAACAAAAGTTCTCTCTTTGGTTTATGACATGTAATTTTTCTATCAAGATAACCTAAAATTAAGCTTGTACTCTACAACTTCATTTAACCAAAATAAACTATGTTACAACAAGCCAGTGTTTCCATCAGGGTTCTACAGCCATCACGCAGGACTCGGCCCACCACAGAACTAGGTCATGATGAACGTCTGCTACAAACATTCTAGAAGTTCAGCATCCACAGAACCCAGCTTCAGTGCAGGAGGAAAATGTTGTTTTCCTACAGCAACACTGTAACAGCAGCAACACTTTCACTTCTGACGCTTTTTCTGAAACCTGCCCACGGAATGGACATTTGATATGCTGTCACTAAATGTAGTTCAGATAGCTTTACAGAAAGAGGAGCTTAATTTCCTGTAATGTGCAATTAAGGAGTGCTCTTCTAAACACACTGTAGCATCAGAGCTGTGAGAATATAGAACAAGTGGTGACCTTTCAACTCCATGCATACTTTTCTTGACAAATTCTGCACTACAAAGAAACTCAGCTTGTATGACGCTTCCCATAAAGCATGAGCAGAACAGAAAGCTGAAATTCTAGTAACATCTTTCAAAATATAATTTCTGATACACCTGTAGATTAGCCGGAATTCTTGGTAATTTTCAGCTGTCAGAGTACTGGAAGGAATGGTTTCTTAATCTCTCTAACTCAGTTCCCAAAGTTCTTTGAAGTTTTAGGGGTTTTTGTTTGGTTGGTTTGCTTTAAAAAGAGAAAAACTAAAGTGAAAAAGAGTCTTTGGATTTCTATATTCCTCTGAAATACATTTTTCATCATTGAAGTTTTGTCATTAAATTAACAAATACCTAAGCAAGTTGAACTAGGGCTCTAGTCACTATATGAAGCATATTTAAAGATCTGAAGTACTCTAACAGATTATTATGCTGCCGTATCGTAAGTAAAATTGCCTTCTAAAGAACTTCCAAACCAAAGCTATGTGATATCAGAAGTTGTGTCTTATTTTTTCTATAACTAATCTCCATAGATCTTCCTGTATTAACTACCTCATTGAACTGAAACTCCACAAGTTGGACATTAGATGATTTGGCTTAAAACAAACAGCTATGGGACAAATTACTGGTCTACAAGTATTTTAAGGGAAGAAGTAGTAGGTATTGTGAAAATTAGTGTGAGGTGAAGGAGCAACAAAATAACCAGTAAAAACGGATGACACATGAGCAAGAAAAAAATTAAATGGACTATAAAGAGTTTTCTGGGCTTTCCACTTCTTCCTTCAAATTATTACTTTGGGTGCCTCACAACTGTTTTCTAAAGAGGAACCTGCATGTTTATCCGCTTAAAAGACTTATCACAATTCAGTAGAACTGACCCTGTGTCAGAAAATTCCCCGGGGTCAAAATGGATCACAGCCATATTTTACTTTCCACCCATCTTTGATCAGATACAATTTATCAGATACTCTTAAGTATAACTAGTCTACACTATGCAAACCAAAAAAAAAAAACAATCAGCAAGGCTTTGTAAAATGTTTTCATTATCTCACCATTTTGCACAGGATAGTGTGTTTCAGACTTACTCTAAACTGCCAACCAGTTGGCCTGGGCATTTTAGGTGTTGAGCATCTATTAACACGAAACTACATACATCAGTTACCACTCGTATGTAGGAAGTGGATAGATCAGAGTCTGACTCTTAGTTACTTCTTTACAGACATGAATTTAATATATTTTCAAAACAAATTTTCTTCAGCATGAATAGTGATTTAAATACATTACCATAACACATATTATGTATGCAAAATAGGAGTCTTAATAGTTTGCAGTACAACACCCACACTTCTTGTGAATTCTGCAACAAATGAGTTTTATTCTTACTTTTAATGTTCCATTAACGGTTGAGGTATCTTTTAGCTGAATTTTATTCATTAACAGAATCCATTACCTTTGGAATGGACAATGTGATGAAGAATCTGTTTCAGGCTTTTTACTTGGATGGGAACCAGTATGTTCCTACATAAGAGTACTGAGTAATCATGTGCAAAATAGGACCACCCAACATCTGTCTACATTCACTTGGAAGTCAGTTTTATATTCCTCTCCTAAAGGACTTGCAGGAAATTTATACCGAATACATGGGTGGGGTGGGATAGAATCCTTCCTCTTTGCTTAATCACATTCAGGGAAGAGCGATGATCCATTTTGTCTGGTTCCCTCCATTACTCGTTCTAAAATTAACTCACATCTGACATTAAAACATATGTTAAATATTATGTAAGTGGTCTGTTCTATATTTGGTTTATTCAGTCATAAATCCTGGCATGCACAGACACACACACACACAAAAGTAGCATTATGAGAAAAAAATAAACACCTTTTGCAGACAAAATGAAATTGTAAAAGTTGGATTACTCCCCTTTCCTCCCATGTTCATGAAGGAGCTGACATAATCCATTGACATTATGAAAGCTCATGAGATTTTTATCCACTAGGGAAAATATTTTGCAGGTGAATATGCTTTTACTTTGTAGAAATGGAATTTTCACAGCCCAAGAGAGCTTAAGAGCTACAGTTATTTATGCTGAAATAGTCCTCAGTCTGGCACGACCAAGATATGTCTGTAAGCATGTGAAAGCCAATACATAATGGCCATAACAATGCGTTAGGAGCTCTGTCCTTGCCTTTCCTACTCTTTTACCAAGGGTATCAATCTCTCTCTCTAACTTGGAAAGTAAGGTTTTGGCTGGTAGTAAACTTTATGACTGGTTTTCTGAACCAGTCTTCCAGCTTTCCCAACATATCTGTCACAACTACATTTCCCAGAAAGCCATGCACTGTTTAGTACAAAATTTCCAACATTGTCTTACATTAGTATTGTTTGTCTCATTTGATTTGGCTCGGCTGAAATAAAATACAGAGGCACTAAATTATATATAGCTCACCACTTTCACTTTAAGGTCACTGACCTTCCTTTATATCCATTGTTTTGAACTATTTAAGTACTTAAGTATTTCAAACCACAAATGCCTGCATTGCTGTAATGAACGTAGGGTCTAACAACTACAAAAATGCATAGGCAGTAAGAGGTAGCACATAAAATGTTTCTTTCTTTCTTCTCCTTAAATTCCATTTTCTGTAGAGTTTGACAGCACCAGACATGCCAAATTTATTTCTGAAATAACCTGCTTACGGATGTGGCCCCTAAAGGGGAGACACAGTTAAATAGGAGACGGTTAGCAATACAGCAGTTAAGATTATCAAAGAATCTGAAATCTGCTGACAGTAAGGTGCCTAAGTATCTTCAGAAGAGGAGTTAGATTGATTTGTGCCTTTACTTCAGGAGTTGTCAGGGTCAAGAACAACTCAGAAAGTGGGATGCTGTCTAACAAGAGGGTTTTGCCCACACAGCTCTGAACCAAATGCCAATTACGCAGAAACACAAGCTATCAAGTCCTGGAAATCATTCCTCCCAGCTGCTCAAAAGGCCTTGTTTCTCAGGAAGGTGTACTTGACATTTCCTTGTACCACCTCCATAAAGCAGCACATGTATTTCTTTGATATTAACATCAATTCCTATGGCTAGTAGACTTAAGCACTCTCCTAGTAGTTTCTGATGGTATAGAGGACTGAAACAATTGCTTCTTGCTCAGGGGAATGTTGTCTGGATGCTATAGCAGTTAAGACAGAATAAAAAGATCTGTCCCTAATACATTAGCATGTGATTAACAAGTCATAAACCATCAGGAAGAATAGCTCTGTACTGGTTAATTCCTCCTATCAAAAGCCCTGAATTGGAAGAGCTGTTTTAAAAATCTGAACAAAACCACAGGTAAAGAAGATTTTTAATGCATCAGGTTATCCAAAATCTGTATTTACATCTTCCTTACATAAAATTATTTCATAGCCATAATTATCTCCTAATTATATGTTTATTTCTGATTAGAAATAGGCCCAAGCCACATATAATTACTTCTCTCCTTGGTCATTGCTGCTGAAGAAACCAACTTTATAGCATTTAAAGCCACAATGAGATTTTTTCATGCCAAGTTTCACACTGAGATATACCAAAGCACAGTTGCAAAAGAGCACTGAAAGACTTACTCTAACCCACACAACAAAGTAGGACATTGTGACAGCCTGACTATATTCAGCTACAACTCAGTGACTGAATAGACAGTTCATATTCTAAAGTGATTCCATCATGTTGAACCACTGTAAAATATTGAAAAACACTACCCTTATTGTTTGGAATAAGACATATTTTGCATTTTTGTTACTCCAATATGACATATGATGGTCTAACATGGTGGCTCACAGCAGTGGAGATCAGATTTTAGTCAGCGCAGGCTGCAGGAATGAGAATTAAGGACGTAATAGCCTCCTTGATCTTTCTTGACAGTAGCTGGGCCTTCTACAAATGTTATTCTCCTATTACCATCAGACACTTCAAATACAGCATTTGTAGATTTCACAATCCTGATATAGCTGTTTTTTATGGCTGGACATTACCTAGGCTATTACACGAGAATAAAAGCTACTCCATAGTTACTGCTGAAAGCTAGCTTTCAAGTTCTCTTGTTGCCCCACAATCAGCCAGAGCCACTGGCACTGGCCTGTTTTCTAGAGCATGCAGAATGCTCACAATTATTATTGTTAACTAACCTAAGACTATCTAGGCTCTGCTGCTGCCTAGTGGGCTGAGTCAGAGAGAAGAGAGCTAAGTATCACAGGAGTGAGAACAGAGACTAAAGAGAGAAAATTGGAAAAATATTGTTGGAGAGCAATACACTGGAAGGACAAGATAGATAGATACCTACAGAAAGGAAAAGGGAATCAAGAGTCCTGCCTTGAGTTAAAAATAATTTTGCTACTATTAAGAACTCTGCTGTAACATCTTATCAACACATTTTGTAATATCAAAGAGACCAGGCATTCCATTTTTATATGTAAAAATATCCTTCTGTTGCAACAACATAGTGCATTGTGGAAATAAAATCAAAACTCTCACAAACTTGTAACTTAAAATGTCACAGAAAATATTTCTTTTAAAGCCCTTCAACATATATTTAATGCACAACACAAAGTTACAGGAGGCATCAAATGAGTATTTACAATATGAAACAAATGAATGGAACAAAATTAAGACTGGGTGGGTAGCATAAGTAGGATGGTGTGACAACAATGAAGGATTATGCACAGCAGAAGGCAGATGACTAGGTCCCTAACAGTTCATAATCACACACTTCAACATGTACATTTCTTTCAAATGTGTAGTATTGTTTTTAAAGAAAGTGTAATTTTTATTGAAGGAGAAGGACGTAACTGAAAGCAGGACAAGGAGCAGAAGCAGTCCTTGTGTGGGTGCCACTTGAAACAGATTTTTAGCGTTTGTTCCTTTTCATTGGAATTGGCCCCCCTTCCCCCACAACTGAACTGTCCATTAAGACACGCAGGAACACACAGACAACATACAAACACACAGAGGACACGGTAAAAAGCTGAAGTCACAGATGTTATCCCACAATGTACAGAAGGACCTTACTAATAACTCTGTGAGCAAGTTAACCACATTGAGGAACAAAATCCCAACTCGTTTGCCAGCTGTTAAACTCAAAACAGTAAAGCCTCTTTAGCCAAATGATATAAAAGCAAAAATGAAAATATAAAATGAAAAAGCAGCATTATGCTTATCTCCTCCAGGTTTTCAGTTAAAATATGCTTCCACTGATTTCAGTTGTTCCTCTTTCATTTATCAGCTACCCACTTTAAGACACAGTGTGTCTTGAACATCTGTATTTATCAAAGGCTTTCTCTACACACAAAACTGATATTGCCTAGTAATTCTGATGTAATAGAATGGTATAAACCCCCTCTTCCTCAACATACAGGCATATTTCTCCTGCACATATGTACATATCATAGAATCACAGAATAGTAAGGGTTGGAACGGACCACCAGAGACCATCTAGTCCAATCCCACTGCTAAAGCAGGTTCACCCAGAGCAGCTTGTCCAGGATTGCATCCAGGTGGGTTTAGAATCTCACCATGGAAGGAGACTCCACAACTTTTCCAGACAACCTGTTCTGGGACCTGGGTACCCTCAAAGGAAATAAGTTTTTCCTTATGTTTAGGTAGAACTTCCTGTGTTCCAGCTTGTGCCCATTGCCCCTTGTCCTATCACTGCGCACCACTGAAAAGAAGCTGGCCCCGTCCTCTTGACACCCACCCTTCAGATATTTAAAAGCACTGATTTTAAAGCATTCAGGTATTTAAAACCATTGATATGATGGATATTTCTAAACATTGGTAAGTTCATAAACATTGATAAGATATGCTTTTATCAGACTAGCTTCATGCCACGTGGGAATGAAAACCTGTCTGCCAGTGGTACAACTACATTCACAGGTATGAATTATCTCAATTAGTATCACTAAAAAAAAACAAACCCAAAAAATCCTACTGTAACCCTAATAAGCTATACCAGAATTCAATGTATATAGACCACCTTAGGCCACAAAGAAGTTATATATATGAAGATATGTATCTTAGACCAACGGCACTTCATCTTCCAGAAGAAGTTTGGTTACAAATGAGGAAAGAAATCATTCTGCTGAAAAATAATACAGTAGAACAATAACACCAATCATAACTGATTTCTTTACAGAAATTTAAAATAGAACACTGTCATAATAAAAAGTCAAAGCACAGCTCTAGGGAGACAATGATATGAAACAATAATGACAATGGTAATGAAATACTTAGGAAGCGGTATGTTTCGTAAACCCACACCCAGAAAAATGCACTATTATGCAATATTAGTCATGCTCTACTTGGATACCAGGTGTCTCCAAAGTCTAACGTGCTACGTAGATGGAATTTTGAGACACCAGCTCAATGCCATCTTCACCTAAAGTCCAGCAGTCCAGGAAAACATGCAAACCACATTTTTTGCATTTCTCAGTTATAATTTCTACTTAATTATGATGTGCTTGGCAGATTTCATATTTTCACCTACATACGATTCTTGGAGTATTGGATTCCTATAGCACAGTACAGTACACATCTTTTCCTGTTTGATCTCCCATTCACTTGTACAGAAGAGGTTTGCTGAAAGCACGATCAAAGATTACTCAACTTTTTTTCCTTTCCCATTTTCCCTGATGACAATTCCACACTAACAATTTGGGGGAGTTGGGGGGCAGCGAATTAATTTGTGCTGGTCAACACTTGATTTGAATTCATGCAGCTAATCAGCAAAACGTCCACAGATATAGAGCACACTAAGCAATAAAATTTTAATTTTGCAAGAAGCTAAAATTTAGGCAAGACCAGGAGAAGCAAAGGTCTCAGAGACAAAGGGACATGGTGCAAATTCAGTCTTCTGATTCCCACTAGTTTGTGCTGGCATTATTAAAATAGGCTTCATACAACATGACTGTTGTTTGCACTGGTTGTGTACTGTTTTCTGTACTCAGAATGCAAAACATGAAGGTTAAATGAAGATGGTGGTAAGCAGTCACTTTATAATTACATAGTCTGTGTTTATTTTTACACAAGTGCACTCATAATTAAAAAGCAGGAAAATAAGGATTTATTGTTTTGGTAGCTGAGACAGAATATTGAAAAGTGCTTTGGTGCAGGTTACCTTGCAATACAATCCAGTGGTTCTGGATGACTCCTAGGTGAGAAACCAGGTTTTACAGATATTATGCAAGTACAAACCTGCACTGCAAACAGGCTCAGAAAAACAGACTCAGGAAAATGGCATTGTAGATGGACCTACTAACACATTTTTAAAAGGAGATCACAAGAAAAGCTAAGTTAGTTTTATTGTCTCTTTCAATTGTAACACTCTCAGATCCCCTGTAAGCTATAAAATCATGACATTCGGTAGCTTGTTTTCAGCGTTTTTGATGTGTCAATGAATAGTATAGTCCTGCAAGAGGAATATGTCTTGTTCAGATCTATACTATTGTTTCAAATAGTGAAACACTAATAAGGAAGAGGGAGGAAAAAGAAAAAAAAAAAGAAACGTGAATAAAATATAAATTACGTGAAATAATAAATCAAAGACCCAGAGTCTGACATTTAGATTTCTGGTGGTCCATATGTTTTACATATTATGAAACCATCATCATAAACAATTCTTGCTAAAGAATACAATTCACATTCTTCCTAAACCATCCTATCGCATTTGTTTACTGTTTCCTTCTCAAAAGCTTCATTAAATTGAAGACAGCATGAGCAAGTTGAAACAATTCATAAAGAAAAAAAGATCTCTATTAAATAATGTCAACATCAAAGGCAACAATAAGTAATCTCCTGCAAAGGGAAGACTGTGAAAGCATCTTTTGAGCTGGTTAAAAACTGGCAATTATCAATTTTATTTTGACATGAATGAGAGGGAGGACTGTTCTGTACATGCTTTAATCTTCTAACATATATTTTATAACAAAAAAAAATTCAAAACACCTTAAGATATTTTTAGAGAATATTTCACCAAGTCTGTACTAGCACAAACAAGTCTACACTATTGAAAGCATTATGTCTAATGTGTTTGCTTTAGCCTTTAGTTTTTACAGAGTCCTACTGTTTTTAGCAGACAATGGTCTAGTATTCATCCAGAGAAAATATGTCAGTTGGGAAGAGGCTACCATTGCATGAAAATAATGTAGCATGCAGCCTTCTCCAGGGCTAAGTTTGAGGTGTTGTTGCAAAAGACAGTGTCAGGGAAGAGAAGCATCAATGCTCTGCAAACAGCAGACCTCTTTCCATAGAGCTCCAGCAATCAAGAAAGATGGAATGAGATAAAGATGACAGGCAAGTCTGCACTGAAGATCACAGGGTAGTACTTGGCTTACTTGCACCCTTATGAACAGTGAAATCACCACTTCAGAAAGCAGCACTCTCTTGCACAAGTGCCAATTCATCACAGTGTGTATGGACAACTGTTCTGCTCACACCACAAAGGGAAAACATTAGTGTATAGCCCTTCCTTGTCACCGGTAAGGCCCACTCCTCTATAGAGTTTAATAATGTAGTCATGAGAGTTCAGCTATAATAGCTTATACTTCATTATTCACAAGACAGTCTATTGAAGTAGATCTATCCCATGCACAGACCAGCTGATACACATTTTTTGAAGAAGAATAATCCAAAACAAAGATATTAATCATAAAATACGAAAATCTACATAACTAAGAATGCTATATTAAAATTATGGTCAAATAGGTTAAATGTTTGTAAACTTAAGACAGAATAAACTAACTGTACATAAAAATAAGAACTATTTATTTCCAATTAGGAAACTTTAAACACCACCGTATACATTTTACGTCTTTCCCAGGTTAACACAGGTTTTGCCTGCTTTGTAATTATATTAAGGAAGATTAATAGTAATGGCACCAGAGTAATTCTCTGCAGAGTCACATTAATGTAGTAGGGAAAACTTCTTTAGCAAATGTCTTTCTGAAAAGCCGATGGGATTGATTTGAAATTTCAAAAGATATCCCAGATACATTTAGCCTACTGAAAGCTTAGAAGGAAAGAATTTACTGTGTAGAAAAATGTGGCGTTCAGCTCACAGTCAGATCTGGAGTGATTCATTTAGAACAATCCTTTTGAAGAGCTTGCATGTCTAAAAGCTGTTCTCTTTTTTAAGGCTTTCTCAGGTGATTTAATAAAGTGTTATCTTTTTCTACAAGCCTTACTAAGCAAATGGTGTCAAATAAGCCTTGCACCACAATCACTGCTTAAGGAGAAATATCCTGAACCTCACTATGCTTTTCATTTGACATTCAAAATGGATAGGATTACTTCGATATGAAAACACAATCAGCACAACAGAGTTCCTTGCAGAGAATAGCACACTTTTCTTGATCAGTTAACGATACCGCTTTTCATAACGTCAGAATTCTGAGTTTACTATACTACATTTACATAGGACTAAAATTGTTTCAAGATGCTCTTTGCTTAGTGATGCCAGGTTTGTAAGGACGGGTAATACCCTTATAACAACTGAGAAGATCCTCTCTCACTTTTTTTCTGAATCTGGAAAGCCATGCTTACAGAAGGAAAAGCACAATACAGTCACTTTGCCAACTTGAATTCAGAAATGCAGCTTATGTTCTCATATTGTGTATATGCAACCCATACTTTGTGTTGGGAGGTCAACCTGTGTCAAAAGCTGCTCCATTATATAAATCATGTTTCATACGCCTTAAAAACCTGATTTTATTTAAACCAAACCCGTGACCACTGTATGATCTAGGTCATGAATCAGCAGCCACTCAACATTTTCTTATAAACACATTCAGTTTTCAACCATTTTGACTTTAACTCCCTCTATGTAATTACGTCCTCCTTATTTCTATGCACACTAATTGATTCTCTAAGGATCTACATTTCTATTTTATCACAGAGGCAAGATAAAATTGAAAAATACAACAAATCCTTAGTTTTCCCTGAATCTCTCCCTGCTTCCTACAGTATTCAGTGCTACTGTTTTCATAGCTCAAACTACCATTTATAGATATTATTATTACTACAATTTACAGGTCTGTAAATGTAGCCCTTCTGTTCTCGGAGTTTAGCCACTTGTGGATCAGGAGTGAATTGTTTTAAGAAAACACCTAAGACAGTAAAAATGTACTGCAGTAGTCACAACATATGGATGAAATATCAAGTGTTGGCAGGCTTAGAGTAAAATATGATTTATTTATTTTTTTAAGTAGTAGCTACCAGACTCTGAGAGGTAGTGTTTGTAGATTTCCCAGGAAAACAGAAAGGGTAAAAGATTGGATCCTGTAAGTAACGAATTTATCAGCGCTCCCTCTCACTTGTTACCAATTCCAATGTTCTGTCTATACCAGAGTCCTGTCCTCAGTTTTCTTTGTGCAATTACTCATAGAAGCATAGAGCTTTGTACCTCCTTTACATTGATGTAGATACTTAGATACTGTAAAGCTGTGGAAAATATTTTTGTCACTAAATTACCTGACCTATTTCAGAATACAAGTGAAAAATAGGTTAAAATCAGAAAAGATGCACAGTAGATAGCTCTACATACTCTTGCTTGAATAAAAACCATTTAAAGATGGAGGAAAACCTTTTGCAGTATTTATGTATAGTACAGCAGGAGCACTGCAGACTCTTCCATGCTGCGTGGCCAACATGTCTGTTTCTCACTTAGCAGAGTAGGAAAGTTCCATCTCACGGGCTATTTAATCCCCAGCTTCTTTGCCAAGATCGCCAGCAAAGCTATCAATTATCACATCACAAAAAGAGAGTGAACAACCATCCTGCAGAAGCTGGCATAAAACCATCAACTCTTTTCACATACCTCTTCATAGCTATCAGATGGTAGTAGTTTTGGGTTGCTACTGAATTAAATATTTCAAGTGCTCAATTTTTATGGGAAAAAAAAGAGAAAAACTTAGTCACAGTGATGTCACAAGGTCTTACTAGAAGTCTATTCCATGATACTATCCAAAGCTCTGATTGTTCCCGTATTTAGACATATCAGATGCTCTTCTTAGTGCAGGATCCCAATCCTTCACATTCATTTTTAGGTGGGAGCCCAATGGGTCAGTGCCAATAAGCATGCTAACGCTTGTTCACCGGAATCCATAGTGCTGGCGAACATTTCGCTGAAACTCTACTTAAGGGTCTCAAGTGTATTTCAGCACACTCAGGGTATTAGAGCTTTATATCATTTGAAAGAATCCTTTATTTTTAGTGCTAAATCAACAAAGCTGTTAGTGTCATTTTCAGTCAGACTGTCATCTACTGGGAATTCAAAATTACACTCAGCTGCAAACTATTGACACTCCTCTTAACAAAAAAATGTTTTTAATAAATCTTTACATTAGCCTATGAGATAAAAAAATCTTTACCATGAAATATACAAGTGTATAAGTGTTTTATGAAAGTTTTATTAACTTTACAAAAGAAGAATTGGCAGTGAACCATGAACATCCTGTACTCCTAACACGTGGTTATAAATTACATGTTCTTTCCAATAACATCTGAAAAAGAGACTGTAATTTAAATTTCAAAACCACTTGGCATACCTACTATATAGTGCTGACATGAAGTAAAGGGAGGATCTGGAGAGACTCAAACAAAGAGTGAAAATATAAAGACATCCTTAGCTAAAAAGCTGCTGATGAATACAATTCCTTTCCAGCTGGACAGGGATCAAGTACTTGCTTGTCATATCATTCAATGCACTGTTCAATCAGGGATTCTTCCTTTCAACAAAAAGAAAACTTAAGTGCTGCTAATGATCCCTTGTGGAACTTTATCTTGCAGATACCTTCTTTATGTCAGGATTTCTCAATGACCACTGCCAACAGTAGAAGGATCAAAGTTGTTATTAAACAAAAATGCAAACATGCCTTCACTGATAGGGAAAAGCAGCTATCTTGTGTTCTCACAAACAAGATCTGCAGCTACTAGCAGCTTAATGATATTTAGTGTGAAGTAAAAAAAAAAAAAAAAATTCCATATGAAGACTCTGAAGGGTATCTATAGAAAACATTTTACTTTCCATTTCTAGAAGACTATGACTGCTCAATTCAACCTATTCATTCTGATTTCCTCTAGTGAGATATACGCCACTTCATCCATTTAAGTATGTACTTTAAAATGATAATGTATTGAAACCTGGCTTTTTTTTAATAGACCTACTGTTTATGACGCCACACAGCAAACTATTCTCTCAAATAGTACAGTATTTTTAAGTCCTAGAAAATGCTTTTAATAGACAATGCCTATGTTTACAAGAAATGTAAATTTTTTGCAAGCAGACTGGGTAAATAATTTCATGCAACTCATCCTCACAGTGCTGTCTGGATAAAACTGTTTTTTCTGCCTCCCAGCAGCATGTGAAAACCCAGAGAGAAGTTAGCTGCCAGTTAGTTTAGTGGCTTGAATGGAACACAAGCCTATAGAGAGAAAGCCAAGCTGCAAATAATCATGTAACTTTGAGATTCCTTAAGACCAGTCCTTAGCACAAAGTAAACACAAGAGCACTCTGAGAAGAGCAAGTGAGAAATGAAAAAGCCACCCCAAAAAAAACCCCATGGATATGATTTTTAAAAGCCACCACTGTCACACAGCTCTTGCGACAAAAGCAAGTAAGAGGATCACCAACCACATTTTTAATAGCATATTTATCAATTAATTCTGCTGAAATTTTGGTAATACCTAGTTGCAGATCTGCTTCTGTACAAGAAGGGGGAAAAGGTCAAAATAGTGAGAAAAAGAGGTTCATTTAGAAAACTTCAAAGAGATGTGCCAGGCAACTCGTAACTTTCTACAGCCCTTACATTGAAGCACTATGTTCTTAGAATTGTGAAACATCTAGTCTGACATTCAAGAAAACACCAGGAGACAGCATTAGTGCATTGGATACTTTGGGTCAAGTAGAAAAATTAATTACAGAAGGAAAATTACTATTAACTCTGAGAATTCTGCTGAGAAAAGTGATCAGCATGTAGTAAAACTAGTCCAGAAAACCTAATGTTTGCTATGGTGGATCAGAAACATTATGCTGAGAGCTGAACAAAACTCTAACGTATAGCAAGCATTGCAACAATCTGGAGAGTAGCTACGGAAAAAGCCTGGACAGCAACTGAAAATACCAGCAAAACTTTTTTCAAAGCCTGTATATATGAGAGACTTGCAATCCACAGAGAAATCAGAAATATTATTCCTAGGTGACTAGATTCTAATGAGGTAGAAAACTGAAGTGTAATCATCAAAATGGATCCTGATGTTTATAGTCCTGCAAATAGCATGCTTATATGCATTACTTATTCTGAAGAAGGAAAAAATCAGATCGATTTCAACCTATATTTTTAGAAATGCATGTTAATCAAACAGCTGAAGGCGGCAGCAGTTTGGTTTGTAATATTTTGTTCAACTTCAGAATTGGATCGGGATGGCAAATTTTCATTTCTGCGAGTGTGCTCCCTCTTTCACGTTAAGCTAGGACTTAGAGGACAAATATTCAGAAGATGTGATTCACAGAAGTTGATCTAGTAATAGAAACAGTCTTTGATGTCTTAATTGAATTACAGAGCCAACAGAAATAAGATTGGATGTTAATGTTATTTTGAAATAGTACAGAAGCATGAACTGAAACAATAACAGTGAAATAAAATATGCAGATATTACTCAACCAAAATTCTCTGTAATTCTGAAACACTTTTTTGTATTTTTATTCACATACATAGCTAAAAGAGAAGAAAACAAGTTGGAATTTTCTCAGAATACAACTCCTCTACTTTGCTAGTTGCAGTAGTACTGCATTTTCCACCAAAGGACCCGGCCTTTTTTTTTTAATAAGTACTGTCCTTTTTCAGAACACACATACTTCTGTCTTGACCATTAGTTGCAAGCTCAATTTTGAATTATGGTTAGAATAAAATACATTGTTAATGTAAGAAGACCCATAGAAATAGTACTGGAACAACCATGTAAGATTAAAAAGAAAATCCCTAATTTAACTTATTTTAAAGTGACACCCAATCTATATACAAAAAGCAGTATTTCTTGATCCCCTGAAAAATGAGTC